>KV011982.1:2883-16295 GCA_001598015.1 Dorcoceras hygrometricum | reverse complement strand
GCTGCTAATGCCCCAGCACATATCGATATTCCTAAGGTACCATCAAACAATGAATCAAGTGCACGACTCAAACGTGGTAGACCAATTGGATCAAGATAAAAATCCACGAAAAAGAAAAGGAGCAAATACTGTTGATACTGGAGCAAATAATGTTAATACTCATAATGAGATTTCTAATCCATTGATTGATAAATCTGAAAATGTTGATGATCATTCCCCCGAAAAGGTTCAAATTGTTGAAAATGAAGAGATCTCGATAAATTATGTCAACACGGGGAAAAGATTTAATCGATCTGAAATTATTGTCAATAATAAGTTTGTCTATGCTGTGGCTAACAATGTTGTTAATGAAAATGATGATCCAGATCCTACATCTGTAGATGAATGTCGAAATCGACATGATTGGCCAAGTTGGAATAAAGCAATACAAGAAGAGCTAAATTCATTAGCAAAACGTGAGGTCTTTGAACATGTGGTACATACACCCAAAGGAGTAATTCCTGTGGGTTGTAAATGGATTTTTGTACGAAAAAGAAATGAGAAAAACGAAGTGACTAGATATAAAGCTCGATTGGTAGCCCAAGGTTTTTCTCAACGACCTGGTATTGATTATGAAGACACTTACTCTCCAGTGATGGATGCAATTACATTTCGATATCTTATTGGCATGACCATACAAGAAAAACTTGAAATGCGTCTTATGGACGTTATTACTGCATACTTGTATGGAAAACTGGATAATGAAATTTACATGAGAATCCCTGAGGGATTTAAGATATCGGAAACATTTGGTCCAAATTATAGAAATGTTTGTATAAATAGACTTGTAATCTTCATTTGAAAAACACACAAAAATATACAAATTCTCTCTCAATTCTATTCTATATAAATTAAGGAAATTATAGAGAAATAATAATTTCCTATTAATATATAATTAAGAGTTCATTTGGAGTAATCAAGGAGGGTTATTGCAAAGGTAATTATTTACTTTATTTGTTAATGTCTCTTTTAATTTATAACAAGGGTGACCTTTTCAAACAATAATCAAACCCGATCACCGAGGTGTGGTGATTGTTATGTATTCCAAGTAGATAAATGAAACCTCGGGGATGGTGATGTAGAAAGTCTATTTTCTTGAAACCTGCCTGGTGGTAAAATCAATAAATGACCACATCAAATTAACTATAGTACCAAGGCAAAATTTGCATTTATAGACAAATAATTTACATGTACGTCACAATATGTACATAATCATTAAATACATAGGCAAGAGACAAAACTTGTGACGAGTAACATTACAAACAAATACATGATATTGACATCTTTTCTACGGAATGGGGGGAGTCTAGAAAAGTTAGCCCCTACGCCGTCATATAAGAGAGATAGGATCGAAAACAAATGCTCACCATTCATGCACTAATCGATTACTAGTGCACTTCAGTCCTAAAAGGACGAAAGGAATATGCGCACACCAATACCATCATATATTAGGGCGCATCCTCAGATTCACTACCAAGGATTTGATCAATTACATCATAAGCACTATCTTTCTCAGAGTCAATCTCGTATGATGAAAGCAACCTTCTCTGCAGTCAAGTGTATGGTCAGTAAAAAATATCACAAACTCATTGTACCTTAATCCACACTTCACAGAATGATGGAGATGAATTGATGGCAAACATGGCGTATGCATCTTATGAATAATAGAAACCACAAGAAGACAGTGTAAATAGTAGAGATGGAAGATGCATATATAAGCATAGCAAAGTAGGAAGGAAAGACTGCATAGTAAAATAGTGCTGAACCACATGCTACAATCTCATAATAAGTTAGCACTTACATGATCCTCGAAATCAGGACTGGCCAGATTGATGGATAGATTTCTCATCAACAATAACACCTGTTCAAGATTCCAAAGGATTGTAAGATGCTAAGCATTTACAGATGATTAAAGCATTATTTTGGTTAAGATCCCTACTTTGGGAGAGTAACGGAATGAACTAGTTGAACAGAAATGTTTTTACAACTAAAATGAACATCAAGAATTTCATAAATTCAATTCTCTGTTCCTGACTCTAAAGCATTACTCGTGACTTCAGATGGATGGTATAATGGAATTTGTCACTTTCACTTATCAACATAACTTTAATCAAAGATTTTAATTGCAGATGGACGGTAAAATAGATATATGCACATTCACTTATCGACATGATAACTTTAAATTGGTAAAAAACGATACATACTGTCTCAATATCAATAGGGTCCAAGTTCTTCAATTTCTGCAACTGGTCGGTCACATTCGGATCAAAGACACTTCCTATGAAGCTGTATACTTGAGCAAAATCAGGAAGAACTGCACAAGAAAGAATTAAAGAATAATAAACAATTGAAGGATCAGTTTCAAGATGGCATCGATAACACCAGGTCAATGGATCCCACATAATCAATAAGTTGTTGATCGTGCTCAGACATCACAGACATGATAATGAAAAGCTAAGACACATTTAGTCAAAGAGAAAAGGTCAAGCAGAATGCATGATGCAGATAAAAAGTCATGAATTATAGAAGAACAGAGAAAATCACTACCAGAAGGCAATCAAAGGAATCACAAAAAGAAATAAATACTTCGGCATTCAGAAAATAGAATGATTTGCACATCAGGCATTGCAAGAATTTCAGAGTACAAAATGCCTTCAACCGAAATAAGAAATTTAATTCCACAAAGCATTCAAGAATTGACAGAATAAACTCAGTCGATGTACAATGAAACAAAAGCTCAATATCACATATAAACGTAGGCATCACCATTCATTCGCAGTTCGATATCAATAGCCTCACCTGTTGGCCTTGTACGCGGAGTGCTTTCATTACTGCTGCAATAGTAATTACTGGCCAGTGACTGCACCGGGAATTTTACATTATCTGCAATACAACAGATATTTGAACCTCTCTATCGACACAGAAGCCCTAAAGCAATAGAATAAATTTTGAGATAAGCAACATAATTAATGGACCTCTGGTTGCATGTGACACACTGACAGTGTGCACAGAATTGTCTATCAAGTTATGGTTAGTAGCCACAGCATCGGGATGCCTAAATAATGGTGAAGAATCCGGCCTCCGTCCAAATCCAGGATCAGGAACTGCAGGGGATGCTTGGAAAGCTGATACTGCTTGTGTAACTGCTGGAGCTAAAAACATATCAAGCCATTTTTAGCTATAATACTTCCAGATGTCAGCATGCCAAATTCACAGTTGAATAGAAAAGTCAACCAATTTTAGAAGCTTTCTGCGGATAGGGATGAGCAGCTTTCCTTTTTGGCCGAGGTGGAGGCAAATGTTCATTTGTTCCACTCTTTTGAACTTTCAGAAAATACTTCTGAGCATGGCTACGAATCTACGAAAGTTATAAACCATATCATATCACGGGTGGCAAATAAAAATTTAGTTTTGAAAGTCCACTGTCCCAAAATATTACTACATTAGCCATAACTATGTAAAAGAAAAATTGATCGTTGACCACGGCATATAACTTGGACTCAATATGGCAAATGATGTAAGAAACTGTAGTCAGAAAAAACTATAAAACGAAAATGAATATTGGCTAATGAAAATACAAGACTAACTTGCCTATTAAACCTAGCAAGACTGCATTGAAACCAAAAATATTCTTGACCCTCAAACAACCAAAGAAAAAAGTGTCCTTTACACCAAACACTTCTGAAAAAATAGCCCGGGAAAATAGACAAGCAATGGGATGACAAGGCATGGACACTTTGTCTTATAAAGCAAGCAAGTGGATCTGTGGAATATATAGACTAGCTGAAGATAGGAAATAACCTGGATGACTGTCTTTGATCCAACAAATGCTTCAATCTTTTTCCAATCACGGTCAAAACTGTTATCAGCAAAAACAAATGTAGTCTAGTAATTGCACCAAAATGGACTAAATCAGACAAAAAATATGAAAACAGTTACAGCACAATATACCATGACAATTTCATGAAGCAACTCGCATCCTTAAAGATCATAACATACAAAATCCATCATTACGTTCCAAATCGATTAACCCTGAATCCAGCAATGCCCAATATAAACTTCTCATGCGAAGAAATTGTGCAAGTCAAGAGATCGATGAACCTTCCCTCAACGGCAAAATAATCCGCTTAATCAACAATCGACTCGATAATTTAGCTAAGAGAATACTTCATTTGAACTCATTTCATCTCTAAACCATTGCACCATAGTACGAAAACATATTTAATCCAAACCACAAGCGATAAAAGAATGAAATTTCACAAAACTGATAACATTCATGAAATCATATTTACTAATTCAGGTGATTCCAATTCACATTCACACTATACAACTCATATACCCTAATGCAACCTGCACAAATCGCAACCTTCAATTCGAACACATCGAAAGAACGAGAACGAGACCTCATCCCTTTCACCCAACCAAACAAATTAAGAAACCCTAAATTCACAATTAGAACAATAAAATCACGAAACTTTGAGGTGAAAGAGACCGAGTTTTGAACCTCCAAACTTACAGGTGTAGTGCCTCGAGAAACTTGTCGTGCTCCGGCTCCGTCCAGCTCTCGCGCGACTTGGTGATGGTGTAGGGCTTTCGGATCTTCTTATTCGGGTCGTCGGGAGAGCATACCGCATTGGATACAGCCGGAGAAGAAAAGGAGCCGAGATTCGGCAGCGCCATCACCGCCGGGTCCAAGTGGAAGCAATCTGGTGGGATTGTGCTCAGTGATAACATGCGCCGGGTGCTCCTGTATGCGCCTTGCGGGCCGCTTTTCTCTCCACAGAGATGAAACAGTAGTTCGGCGTAGTTGGTACTTGTAAAAGCATATTTTTGTCCTTTGTGTGTGGGCTTGAAATTGAATGCCTTTGACACAAATTTACTCCTACTTGTATATATTAGATTAAAAAAGGAAAAAAGTGAAAGAAAGTAATTGTTTTAAGGATTTTGTTTGGGATAAATCGAGAGTAATTACAGTAAGTGATTGAGGATTTTTTTATGGAATAAATCTACATATTATGTCAGATTATATAGTGTTGGATCTGTTTCTACAGATCAGAATCTAAGTTTTGATTCATACAAAATCTGTTACTATTTAACTAACGGCTTTCGTGATATGTTCAGTGCACTTGATTGAGGAAACAGAGAGATATTCAAACTGGAACAGTAAGGGGACGTCCAAGCTGATCGAGTTGAAGATATCTTTGCTGATACAATAAGGGGACGTCTGAGCTGGAACGGCACTGTCTTTACCAGGTTGTAGAAGACTTCAAGCTGAATCACCAGCTTGGCAAAGCAGAAGAGCAGTTCAAGCGCAGAATCAAGCAGAGTTCAAGTGCAGTGAATGAAGCTGTAACGCCCAGAAATCCTAGTTACGTTAAATTGAGCGCATGACTAGGGGGAAAACTTTATGTTAGCATGATTTCATGTCATTTATGTGATTATATGATGATTTTATGCCTTACTTTGTGCATGTCATTTTACGGTACTGTTGGAGTTCCGGTAAGCGGGGACGAGACCGGAGACGACCAAATTGAAAATATTTTAAATGTTTTAGCCCTTAGACATGTTTTAAAGCAAAAATTTATTATTTTATGCACCATTTACAAAAAAAATGAGATTTTATGCACAGTTATCGAGGGGGACCCGTTTTTCGCCTATACGGGCTATTTTTATGAATTTTTACTACACTTTTAAATTTGAGAGAGCTTATATTACGAAAATTAGAGGCTTGAAGTCTGAACTTTAAGTATTTTAAAGCATTTTTAATTAGAGGAGGGTTAGTTTTGGGATTAAGCCTTTTATTTTAATTAAAACAAGTTGGAGGGGTCTTTTTGTACACCTCTCATTCACTCACCTCCCACAATTTCGAAAATAACCTACTCCTCCTCCTCCATCAGCCGACTTCAGCCTCCCTTCACCCATTGGTGATCGAAATTTTCAGACTTTTGATTGGATTTCAAAGGTGGTTGGTCTAATCCATTGTCCTCCGCTCCGATAACGCGTATCTCTACTCCTTTCTTCGATCAAGGCATGTTGTATTATCCTTTTCTCACCATTTAGATCATAATAATGTTTTATAAAGGTTTTTGCATGACTCTTATGTGAATATTTCGGATCTTTACCTCTATGTTCATAGTTCATGCATGAGACTCATGGTTTTTGACATGTTACGCTTTCTTGTCTTGAGGCTTCGGTCATGGCAATTTCCAGGGGTGTTGGCTCGGTTCTAGGGGTTCCTAGGGTACTCATGGTGGTCTAGATGAAGGGAGGATAGTGGCTAAGGGTTCGAGCGAACCACATCATGCAGTAGAAGTCGTGAGGGGCGCATCACGCCGCTGGGCTGGTGCGTCCACTTGCAGAGGTTCGTTCTCCCTGGTCGGTCCATGGTTTGAGGTAAGGTCGGTCACGGTAGAACCGTCTGGATCTGGGGGTGGTCCAGCCGGAAGGGCTCCGGCAGTGGTGGCCGGAGCAGGGAGAACCGTCGCGCGAAGTGGCTGCTGGTCGCAGCTGCGCGTGAGGGTAGGCATGTGATTGTTGGTTTAGGGTTTACTTTTGCTATGGTTCGGTCTAACTGAACCGGTTAGGCTGTTTCGGTTGGACCGGATCGTAAGTTCTTATTCAAAATTAGGGCTTTAGGGATTTTAATTGGAGTTAAAATCGATTTTCGGATTTTAATTTGGTCAAATCGGTCTTTTGGTCAAAATCGACATTGGAGGTCAAAATTGATTTAAATTTCTTTTAAAGATCAAAATCGATTTTAATAAGCCACGATTAATTTTTAGAAGTCAAAATTGATTTTAATTAATTAAATCAAATATTTAAGAAAATAGGCAAAAATGGGAAAAGCGGTGAACATTCGTTTCATCGACCGTTTTTGAGCGACGTTTGGTCTAGAAGTAGCGAGCCAGTCCCCGAAACCTGTCCTTGACCGAGCCGAGAAAATGTATAGGTCCATGAATATATAGTTAATTATATACTTAGTATGTTATGTATTTGAGTATGAAATGTTTAAAGGAAATTAAATATATATTGATGGGCCAAGCCTTTTTAAATTTGCATAATTTTTATGAAATACATGCATCATGAAAGTTTATAAAATGTTAAGGCATGAAGGAAAAATATTTTGAGGGATTGAAGTGATGTGAGACAAAATTTAATGATGGGAGTTAGCCGGGTATCCGGGCCCGGGGATCCCCTGTTTTAATGTATGAGCCTATGGATCCATGTGTGACATCATGGTGAAGTGACAGCACAGAGGTGTGACATATAGGGATTCCGAATTAAGGTCGGGTGAACCACACCGCCGCGTACGTTGGTTTATAGATTGATCAATCGATTATGGCTCACACTTCATGGATATGACTCGCATGTCCTTTTAAATTATGTTATGTTTATGCCATGCCTTAATATATATATGTTATACGATGAAGTTATGTATGACCGCATTATGATTCAATGTTTTAATATCTTTCACGCACGCATGTCATGAAATTATGTTCCTATACGTATGTGTATGCATGTGGTTTTATTATATGTACTTTGTTATTATCGGATAGAGCATGCTGGGCTTTAGGCTCGCTAGGTTTAAATGGTGCAGGTGAGCATGATGCTGATTTTATTCCGACCGGTGGTGAGGACCTCTGATGCTCCGCTGTGGTTGTTACCCCGTGACCACTCAGTTATTTTATGTCATTGTTTTTAAACATGTTCAGTTTTCCGCAACATTTTTAAATACTCTGATTTTTATGTTAGCTTGTGCGATGTGGATTGGGGATACTTTGCAGTTAGTTTTAAACGGATGTTGAGATGATATTTTCAAATGCTTTAAGTTATGGTTTTTATTTATAGCTTTTATTAATGTTTATTCCACATCTGGTTTTTAAAAAAAAATTTTTAGAGGTTTAGTACGTGTCAGAAGCACAGAATTGCTCAAGTGCAGATCAAGTGCAGCGCACAAGGGCAGTGATTGAGTGCGGAGCCGGGTACAAGCGCAGTGATCGAGTGCAGATCCGATCACAAGCAGAGGACAATATACCTCGCTAAACGACCAGCTGAAGGACCAGCTGGGAGGTCAGCTAGGACATGAGAGCTGTTCTAATGAGAAGACAGATTGGCTCGAGGTGACCCCCGAGGACGAGGAAGAATCTTCATGCTGGGGGCACTCGGACAGTCTCCATAAAACAAGCTGGCATACCCAATAAAACCAGCTTGGAGAAGAGCTCAAGTGAAGAATCTGCTCAGATATTGGGAGAAGGTTAGAAACCAGCTGGTTAAGGACAAACCAGCTGGACAAGTTGATCAAGAGCTGATCCAGGAACAAGGGACTATATCTAGCAAAGTCATGAAATCTGCTAGATAGAGAAACCCATAGTTCTGAAGATGATGAAGATCAGCTCAAGAGCGGTTGCAAACGAGATGAGAAGAAGAGAGCTTTGAACGGCCTAAAGATCCAGGAACAAGGGACTATATCTAGCAAAGTCATGAAATCTGCTAGATAGAGAAACCCATAGTTCTGAAGATGATGAAGATCAGCTCAAGAGCGGTTGCAAACGAGATGAGAAGAAGAGAGCTTTGAACGGCCTAAAGAAGCAACTAGCTCGAACAAGACCAGCTCAGTGCAGAACAGAACGGTGAACAAGCTGGCAAGCTGGTTAAGGTCAAACCAGCTTAGATAGCATAACAAATGCTATCAAATCTACGAGCAAGGAGATTTGAATACAATGCTATACGATAAACACTGTTTAGTATTCAAATCGACTTGCTTGTATTATCTTCTTAGAACAGTGCTCACGTGAATAAAGTGAAGAAAAGTCTGTGATGCATTTATTGACAAATGATGCAAAGTAAAACAGTGTCAGAAGACCTTTCAACGTCTATTACTTTGTGTCCAACAGACAAATTGTATGTCAGGCTATAAAACAGAGCACAAGCAGCTGAATGAAGTAGAGCTGAGAAGAGCGAAGTCGATACAGTGTTGTGCGAACAAAAATGTAAACATTAGAAGAACGTACAACACTGAACCTGTGAAGACAATGAAAACCAGCTCGCACAGGAGCACTTCCCAGTGTGTGAGATTTAATACTTGAGAGATTGAGCATACACTGTAAATCTAACACATGATTCACTCACATATACTTTGAGAGCTGATTAGATAGCTGAGTGAATCAAATAAAACGACTTCCATTGTAGTCTTTGGACAGAGACGTTAAACAAGGTTAGTTGTCTTTCGCACTGAGACGTTAAAGAAGTGTGTGTAGTCTTTCGCACTGAGACGGTAAATAAGTGTCGTCTTTCTCACTGAGGCAATAAAGAAGTGAGTTAGACACACGCAGCTTGCAGGCTGGTGTGCAGTGATGTAGCTAGGAGTTCTTGCGGCTGAGGGTCGTCGGAGTGGGTTGCAGAGAGAGTCGTTGTAATCAAATTCTTCTAGTGGATCCTTCCCGTTGCGGAAGAAGGGGAGATGTAGGAGATTGAGCTCCGAACTTCCATAAACAAATCAGCGTATTTCTTTACTGCTTTACTGCATTCATTCATACGCATAGCATGTTTGTCCAATACGCATAAAACTGTTTAAATGAGCCTTCGAATCTAAGAGTGCAGTTTGAGTTGTTTCCGCATGATTTAAGTTCATTACTCAATCTGTATCTCGGTGCACAAGTATTCAAGAACACTGAGTTATTGCAGCTCAAGTAATAATTAACCAGATCACTTGTTCCTTCATCGAGCTGGTTTCCACAATCAGCTAGAATCAGGCTCTTGCACTGCGCTGGTTTAGCGCCGAGCTGGTCATACACAAAAATGATCATGTTTCAGCATCCAGCTGGAAGCAGCTTAGTTATCGCAATATGGTTTCAGCGTCCAGCTGGATCCAGCGTCTGTTAATCGATCTGGTTATTCCCTATGAGTGATAATTATTGACTAAAATAACATCTGCAATTTTAACATAGGGTAAAATCGATCCTAACATATAGTAAATGAGTGATGAGTTCAAGTATTATTATGTACGGAGATCAATCTTTAATTACTAGAATATAACTTATTTTTACTAATTCAGGTTAATTAAACTCGAGATAAGAAATTAATTAATTTAAAACTAATTTAAATAAAAAAACTCAAATTAATTAATTGATGCACGAAAATAAAATTAAAGGTAATGATTATTTAGAGGGAAAATTCAAATTCTAAAAGAAATGAGGTACACAACGTTATCAAAAGATTCAAATTTAATCAAGTAATTATCCAATACATGACAAAATTCCCCTAATTTATCCATTAAACATCTCGAGTAACAAATCTAATCACATCTAATATCTTATTGAATTAAATTAGATTTAACGTATTAAGTCAGTCAGGAATTTAGTTTTCCAAATGTCTATCTTTTCAAGGTAAATTTGCATATTGAATTCAGTTTTTCAAATTTCATCATTTCAACGTAAATTTTTACATATAGAAATCAAATCTATTACTTGACAATTTTACTATATGTGTGGCTCCGTTTGAACAAATTTTTTAAAATATTTTTATAAAAGTGTTTTTAAAAAAATCTTGTAAAATGTTTTGAAAGTTTTTTTAAAGATAAGTATGTGTTTGGACAACTATTTTATAAAAATATTTTTAAATTAAAAATTATTTATATAATTATTTTAGAAAATGATTTATAATTAAGAAATATCATTCAAAAAACTAATTTAATAAAAAAAATTTAATTGATCATTCGTATAAATTTTACCTATATTTTATATTCTAAAAACATTATAAAACATCTTTCACTTGTTCTTCAAAAAATGTACTTCAAAACTAGTTTTTTAAAAATATTTTTAAAAAACGTTTTATAAAAATCTTTTTAAAAAACGTTTTATAAAAATCTTATCCAAACACATATATTAAGTTTTTTAACTTTAAAAACGCTAAAAATATTTTTAAAAACTTGTACAAACGGAGCCTTTATAGGCTTATGATTTATGATAAGGGTAAATTAATTTAAAATCTATATATCAATTTTCGGAATAGAATTCAGTCTCTAGAGAATATATTTTAAGAATTGATACTTGACAATCTGACAATAGTTTTAGATCCCTACAAACATCTTTTTTCGACTTTCTCCTTCTGTAATATATATATTGTTCATGTGGTCAAGATAATAATTACTATGTAGTACAAATAAATACTTAATTTACCTGTAAAGTAGTTAATTTAGGATTCAGTATACTTTGTTCGGTCATTTGAGTACTCAAACTTTTTAAAGAGATACTATATATTGTTTATGTAGTACAGATTGTGAGGAATCAGATTTCAAGATTTGTGATTAATCAGATTTTGGAGTAGTTTAGTCACGAGAATTAAGATTTTTGATTTCTGGAATTTCGGATTTTTTGGTGAAATCTGATTTGAGAAATTCAGATCTCACGTAGATCATTTCAGATTCCTAGTCGCAGGAATTATCGGGTGAGATCTGGTCTTGAATTGGAGTTGAAATGATGAAGTTACGATAGAAATCTGGTTTCCTTGAGTGTTAGCGTGTAGCAGGTGATCGCTGGATTGAGAGAGCTGGTTTCGTTGTATTGAACGCGGGTGATTGTTCGCGTGTAGAGATCTGCTGACGTAAGCAGATTTCACGTGCTAGTCAACATGTAGAGTTGACATCTGGTATAGCGCGCATAGTTGAGGAATCTGTTTTGAGCGCTAGCGTTGTAAATTGAGGAGAGATCTATTTTGCTGTGCGACGTCGTTTGGATTAGTGGCTACGTCGTCGTTTAGCATTATGCGTTGCTAAGGCGTAGAGATCTGTTTTAGTAGTAGCGCTGAGATCTGTTGTGTTGGGCGCTAAGATCTGTTTTGAGTAATGCGGCGTCGTTCCAGTTAGTTGTTGCGGCGTCATTTTGGATTTCCAGCACTTAGCGTGTTTTGTATTGCGCGAGCGAGAGATCTGGTTGTATTATCGTTGGAGCGACCAGATGCCACCCATACGCTGTCGTTTTGATTTTTAGCGCGAGCGTTTTGAATTAACGTTGTGAAGTCTGTTTGATTGTTAGCACTGGTTTGAGGAATCTGGTTAAAGCTATCTCTTGATGCAGAGATCTGTTTTTGTCGGTGTTTGATTTAGACAGTAGCCATTGAATTGAGGAATAAATAGAAGTGTCGAATTACACTTAGAATATTCTCAACCCGTCATTTCTTATCTTCTCTGTTGAAACCCTCGACTTGCTACTGTTCACCGTAACCTTCCACCGCAAATTCCCGTTGTTTCTAGCCTCTGTTTTTGATAATCTTGGTGGCGCTGGACTCCCCTAGCTTAGCTCTTTCGATTGCTACCCATTTCGAACCCTGAATTAACGCTGGAGTAGAGGCGTGAAGCTGTTAGTGTTCGGAGCTTTTGGAGAAATCTGTGTCGTGCGTTTCTCCTGTGGGTTTAAGCTTTTGGGTGAGCATTCCTCGTTATTTTGAACCTTACTCTTGTTGATAGTACCTGCGTAGCTAGGTAGAACTTGTGTTGAGTCCTGGCCGTAGGTTTAAGAGCGTGCAGGTTCAGATTTGAGCTAAGATGTTGAGTACCTTGTACAGATTATAGTTGCTGGTACCTTCTGCCTCGCATTAGCAAAGCCAGGAGAAAGCTGGTTGCTGGCCGTGAGTTCTGCCGTGCATTTTTGTGAAATCTGTGAGGTAGAATTTGTGGAATTGAGGTACGAATTGAGCAGCCCTTAGCAGCTTTAGGCGTGAACATGTGTGATTAATGTTGTGAGTCTTGCTGCTGTGACTTACGTGAATCAGTGTGTTGAATGATTGAGTTACATTCTGTTTTACGTATTGATTTTGTATGCATTGTTTATTGGATATTGAATTGGCATACATGCATACATATTGAGACTTGACAGATTGATTTGATGACCTGATTGGGTGCCACATTATGACTGGCCGACTGATGGGTCGTGCCCGAAAAGTCCAACGCTTCATCGGAGTGGTGACTACCGGATTCGAGTGTCTATCATCGAGCTGTGATGGGCTGACGGGCCCCGATGATCACGGACCGATGATTTCCACCGGCTGATTGGCTGTGCGTGGTATAGAGGCTTGATTTGATTTGCCAGTTGATGGACTGGTCTAGCTATCCGATTCTTTGATAGCCCTCATGCATGTTAGAGTAGATGCCCAACTAGCCAACTTGTGGCGTGTGGGTTTTATAGACTCTTGTATGAAACGATCTTTATATATGATATTCGCATTTGTTTATGGGGTTCTTTATTTTTATTATGATTATAATGTTAACAATTGTGTTGGATAAAGACCTAGAATGCACCATAGTGTATGTTAGATGTGATAGTGGGTATGACGGCTATCATGAAACACATCTAATAATCACTGTGCATTCTGAATAC
>KV011977.1:0-11158 GCA_001598015.1 Dorcoceras hygrometricum | reverse complement strand
AAGTTTGGGCTAGTTTGACTATCCTTGAAACTTGCAGGGGCCCAACTGTTATTTTGGACTAGGTGGTCCGAAAAATTTTTTTCGCATCATAATACTCAGTTTTGTAAACTGTGTAGATCGGTCCGATCTGATCGTCGATCGGGATTATGATGGAGCCACGGTGATGGACTTGAAACGAATGTTCACCCTGGGCCTTGGCCCGACCCAAGCCCATTGGACCGGTTCAAGCCCATGTATCCTCTATATATATTGGCCCTAAGGTTGCATTATATACAAAATAACTACACAAAACCCTAGAGCAAGCCGCCTCCCTCCCTCTCTACTCCTCTCGGCCGTCGCCCCCCTTGCGCCGCCGCCCGCCGCCCCCCTGTCGCCGCCGTCGGACTTGTTTCGACTGTCTCGACGAGGAGATTCCGTCCGTGAAACATTCGTCACTTTTTCTAGTGCAGACTGACGAAGGGATCATGATTTCAGTCGTGGACCGGATTAGGAGAACGACGACCGCCTACCGTTGAAGTGCCGATTTCCTCGTGAAATTGGTCGGAGCCAAGCGCGCCCCCCTTGCGCCGCCGCCCGCCGCCCCCCTGTCGCCGCCGTCGGACTTGTTTCGACTGTCTCGACGAGGAGATTCCGTCCGTGAAACATTCGTCACTTTTTCTAGTGCAGACTGACGAAGGGATCATGATTTCAGTCGTGGACCGGATTAGGAGAACGACGACCGCCTACCGTTGAAGTGCCGATTTCCTCGTGAAATTGGTCGGAGCCAAGCGCCTAGACGTCAGCAAGGTACCAATCTAAAACACCCTATGGATGTTTTATTGCTGTATCTGTTATGTATTGACCGTTCCCGGTGCAAAATTTTGAAATCTTCCGCTGCGCCCCGGGAGCGGGATCCGGATCCGCCGCTACGCCAACAAAATGAAGTCAAGCAAACTGTACGAGAAATGACCAGAACAAGCAAGGACAAAACTGTATTTTGTTAGAGTTGAAAGAGCCTTTGAATTTCGTCAAAAGAGGAAAGAGCCATTGAAAGCCAAAAGAGGAAAGAGCCTTATATCATGGCTGAAGATCAGATTGATAGGCACAAAATAAGGGATCTCTCCAACGGTAATAATTCATCAAAGGCTACATATACATAGAATATAGCAGCGTACAACATGTAGAAAAGATAAGCGTGCACACAGCGACATATATGCACGAAACATAGAAAAGAGAGAAATGTGCAATAGTCGAGAGCTGATTTACCCAGGTGGTAGCTGGTGTACTGGCTGAGAGCAGTGCCCAGGTGTGAGCTAGTGCACAGCCAAGAGCTCATACGTAGAATCATTATAGTCGACTGCACAACCAGGGAATATGGTGAAGATATCAGCCTTGAAGAAACACTTTCCAGCATGTGAGAAAGTATTTGACACATTCACTCACATATTGAGAGATTAGAGAAAAATATTAGAGTGAATGTGAAAAACAGAATCATTGTAGTCTTTGAACGGAGACATTAAACATGTTCACAGTGTCGCAGATCACACAGCTTACGAGCTGGTGTGAAGCGTAGAGTGCTAGGAGTTCTCGTAGCTTGCGGGCTGTTGGATCGGGTTAGAGCAGGAGCTGCTGAAATCATATCTTCTAGTGGTTGGAAGAAGGGGAGCCGTAGGATATTCAGCTCCGAACTTTCATAAACAAACAGATAAGCTTAGAGAATCAGTTTAGATCAGCTCAGAGCTTAGAACATATCAGATCGAGAGATCAGCTCAGTTAAGCAGCTCAGACAGAATCAGTGTAGTATATATGTCAGTTCACAGTGAACAGATCAGAACAAAATCGGTTCAGACCAGCTGAGAACGTCTAAGCTGAATCAACAGAGCAAGAGCAGTCAGCACAAAACAGAAATGAATAGATCAGCTTAGAGCTCATTAGAATCAATCAGCTTAGGGAAGATTAGAACAGATTAGAACAAGAGCAGCATAGAGAAGAAGCTCAGAAACAACTCAAGAGCAAAAGACTCAAATTAGAACAGTTTAGAGCATATCAGCTCAGAGCTGTACAGAGAAGAAGAAAAAAGCTCAGAGATGTACAAAGAAGGTCAAAGAAGGTCAGAGATGTACGAAGCAGATTAGAGCAGAACAAAGCAGTACGAAGCATATTAGAGTAAGAACAGCTTAGAGGGAGCTTCGTAGAGGATCAGCTCAAAGGAACAGCGAAGCAGATCAGACGAGAGTTGGTCAAACGAATTCAAGAAAACTGTACGAGCAATGAACAGAACAAGCGAGGACAAAACTGTATTTTGTCCGAGCTGAAAGAGCTTTTGAATTTCGTCAAAAGAGGAACGAGTCGTTGAAATCCAAAAGAGGAAAGAGCCTTATGTCATGACTGAAGATCAGATTGACATGTACAAAATAAGGGATCTCTCCAACGGTAATAATTCATCAAAGGCCACATATACAAGAAGATAGCAGCGTACAACATGTGGAAAAGATAAGCGGTGCACACAACGACATATATGCCCGAAACACAGAAAAGAGAGAGATGTGCAATAGTCGAGAACTGATATACATAGGTGGCAGCTAGTGTACAGGCTGAGAGCAGTGCCCAGGTGTGAGCTAGTGCACAACCGAGAGCTCATACGTAGAATCATTATAGTCGACTGCACAACCAGGGAAGATGATGTAGATATCAGCTTTGAAGAAACACTTTCCAGCATGTGAGAAACTATTTGAAATCTTACACTGTAAATCTCACACACACACATTCACTCACATATAGAGAGATGAGCAAAAACAGATTAGAGTGAATATGAAACAGAATCATTGTAGTCTTTGAACAGAAATATTAAACATGTTCATAGTGTCGGAGCTCAAACAGCTTGCAGGCTGGTGTGAAGCATAGAGTGTTAGGAGTTATCGCAGCTTGCGGCCTGTTGGATCGGGTTAGAGCAGGAGCTGCTGTAATCAAATCTTCTAGTGGAATCCTTCAGGTTTGGAAGAAGGGGAGACGTAGGAGATTCAGCTTCGAACCTCCATAAACAACAGATGAGTTCTTTACAGTTTTCAGTTTACAGCTTTCTGCATTCATACTTGCATCGCATAATTTATAACCAACAACTTTCAATTTTCAGAAAGTATATTCAAATGTTTTTCGCTTGGATTTTATACCAGTTCTGATATACTTCTCGGTACTCATAGATTTCAAGAACTGGAGCTATTGCAGCTCACGCAGAATTAGTTTCTCATCGTTCAGATCGCGCGCGATCTGTTCAGCACGCAGCGCTGCTCTGTGCTGATTCAGATTAGTCACGATCTGCTTGGCGTGTTTGTCAAAAACCTTTTTTGTAAGCATCAAACCTGCATTTTTTATCCATGAATTGGTGCATGAGCTGTGTGAGAGCTCACGGTACCCAGTTCTCGGACCCTTCAAACAATAAGGAAATAAAGTTACACCTTGGCTAATAGCAATAGCTTTTGGCCTAGTGATAAGCTTTTAATCCTAACAATTGCTTGGGGTGACCTCCTGGGAAGTTCTCGTACGTCAAGCTGCTGACGTTGCTCCGCTTGATCTGGTTGCCTCTGTGGACTGTAAAAGTGTGATGTCAGATCTTAAGGGTAATACTATCTCTACGGGGAATAAGGTCGACGGTACTGTAAGGGTAAGACTATCTCTAAGGATATTGATACAACACCAGCAATTAGACACGCGTCTCCCCTGACTAGGTCTCTGCTGCCACATTATAAGGAATACTATGTTTTAGAATTTTAAAAATCTAAAAAATATATATAAATAGATAAAAATATATATATTTTTTCAAATTTATTATTAATTATTTAAATATATAACCAAATATTAGTTTTATATTTTAAAATTATTATAAAATGATTTTTGTCAAAAAAAATAAAAAAATATCGAAAACCAGTTGAACCGGTTCGATCGGTTCAATCGGTTCTTGACCGATTTTGACCGATCAAACCGATAAAACGATTTTTTCTACATGGCTCGGATCGGACCAACGCCCGTTTCCCGATCGAACCGGCCGATCCGATCCGATTCCGAAAACAGTGAATTAGAATAATTACGAATAGAATTTATATAGTCAATACTCATATCCAAATTTTATAAACTTCAATCACCATATTTTGAGGGAAAAAATAAGATAATATAAATTTAAATATATTATCTTTCCATATCTATCTAAATTATAGATACTTTTAAATCCAACTAAACAAAATAATTATCTATAAAAATGTTACTTTATAACATACTCCATTTCAATTTATAGCATACTTCATCTTATAAAGTATTTATTTCTTCCATGTATTTTTAATAAGTTTTAAATGTGCAAACGGGTAAACTAATATAAGAATGAATCAACAAATGCAAGCAGCCAAATGTTTGTCGATCAAATTACACGAGCACAATCACCAGCATCACATATCAAGACAACCTTGCCTCCATTAATCTGGCTCGCAAGCTCCGGCTGAAGCATCGTATACTCTTTCTCGACAAATGATGTCGCATCTAAAGCACGATTAGCATCTACAAAAGCAATGCAGCATCCTCGAAATCCCGCTCCACTAAATCGAGCTCCATACACTCCTGGGGCTTTCACCAGAATCTTGTATAGCTGAATAAGCGGTTCGCTACCTATAAAGATATTTAGGAAAAAATGAACCATGATACATGCTTTTCTGAAGATTGGAAAATGAGTACAGTACTGAAAGCAAACAAGAAGTAAACTGTATATAAACAAGGCAATCATACCACATTCGTAGTTCTGTATGGAACTCAAACCGGATGCTGAGATTAGTTTTCCAAATTCCTCAAGATTCCCAGAAGCCCAATAGTCGAGCCCTGAAATTATCATATGCAGTCAAAATGTAAAATAATCCCATCAAAATTTGAGACTAACAGCTGGTGGAGAGTAAGGACATTGTTTATAACGGAGAGCGTACCGTTCAAAACTCGCTTATTCTCTGAGAAATAGTGTTCTGCTCTTTTAGCAAGAATGGGATCCAATTTGCACTGGAAGCAAGTAGCTAAGATTAGCTTTAGACACACAGAAATGTCCCGAGAAATATAAAAAACATGACGGTAAATGTAAAAAAGAAATCGAAATAATGTTTCCATAATAAAATAAGTACCTTGTGTTTGTCATAAACCTCGGATGCAACTGAACAAAAAGTGTAACAGTTCAAATATCATGAAATCTGTCTTACAAAGTATTTGAAACAAGACATTTAGACTGTATACCATTTGATAGGAGAGGCTCTAGCCATTCATTTCCTGAAGCCCTGTAGTTATATCAAATGCATCAGAAAGAAAACTGACACGAAATTGCATGGTTACTCATCAGCCATTATGTGAAGAGAATTGAATTGTCCATGTTTTTCGTGGGTTGTGATCAATTCGAAAAGGCCACAGTTATCAGAAGACAGCATGATACACCAAGCAGAAGTCCAACCTACAATGAAGAATCTTACTGAAGCAGAATTCTTGCAGCTTCTTGACATTCTGTAACTCGTCGATTGTATCCAGGATTTGTTGTCAATGCTTGTTTCAAGCCTGAAAATGCCAGCAAAATCTTGAATTTCATGTTTTTCCCGAGATTATATTGACTATTTATTTCTGGAGCCTGTACTAGTTTGTGTTCTTTTGTCTGCACAAAAAAATAGAAAGTTTTATAATCCCGAAAGCCTGTGTTATGACGAGTTGCATAGAGCTCAAAACCCTGCAGTCTGAGTTGAAATCATCACCTTACAGTTCATACAAGTTAAATATCCATAGCTTGAAAGCAAAATGGCTGACTGATCAAGAATGCCATTCTTCAATCCTAGATATTCATTTTCAATTAGCCTGCATGCATGAAAAATTATTTAAATTATGAAACAAAAATAGTTATTTCCTCTGTTTTCTCAAAAACTACCATATTCATAATCCGTAAGTACTTAATAAAGGAAGCAAGGTTACAATTTTCACATCTAATAACCATACCTATCATATTCAATATTTTCTTCTGGATCAACTATAAGATTATTTGAACTTTCAAAGGCCAGAAGATATGCCACACCAACCTTATCAAGAACATAATCCGACAGATGATAATATATTAGTTTTTGACCAAAGTCTTGCAACTCAGCCACGACAAAAAATTATTCAACGAACTGTTTTTTGTAGGTTAAATCGATCATTTAGGTAGTTGGCCAGTAAAGAGAAATATGCTTACAGCTGCAGAGGAGCTAAGGCCTGAACTGTCTAGCCCCTCAGCACCATCAATAAATCCAGTTATACCCTGTAAAATCATAACAGAGATAGTCCTGTAATGAGAGACAACGATAGAACTATACAAATAAGAATGAAATAACCCATGGATGGACTATGCAAATAAATGTTGAGCCCACAAAAAAATCCAGAAGAACCAAAACTGTTTGGATACAAAAAGTCGTAGAACAAAGAGAATTTCAACTCATCATAAGCACAACAAAGTAATATTTTGCACGACAACTCTAATCATTTGTAAAAATTTGAACAAAGTGATTACCAGATAAAGCAAACCAAATCAAATGGAGTGGATAAAGTCACAGAAATATCCTGAATGCACAGCATAGAGATAAAGCAAAATATATACCCTTCGAATATGATTGCCACTCTTCCGTAATGCATAAATTGCTCCGCGTGAATAATTTCCCCAGCTGCATTCCTCCCCAGGACCATAGCCATTTTGTTGGTTTAAATTATTCAATTTGATAGCATTTTTTGGCAGCTGTATTTCATCTACACTGTGAATCAATGGTGTGAGACATACCATGCTTTCTAATATAATACGATAATTCAATATACATTAAAGATAACAATAGAGAAAAAAGTCTTCAATCACTACTATCTCAACTCAGCCGAAGAGAGAAAAAAGGTACAAGGACAAAAATGTTTGAGAGACTCCATTTTCCAAGCATTAAATTGTTTAAGCACCACTTATTTAGCTCTTTTTCGTTGATTAGAGGTTTCTTGACTAGGTAGCTGAATCAATACAAGAGAAAATTATTGACATCATAATAAGGAAGTTATATAACATAAGACATCATGACGAATTATGCACAATGAGATGGAAATTTTCCCTTTTCAAGTAGCATCACATTATAGCTTTTGATAATTACCAGAATCTAACTTCGCCTTTGAACTGACCTGATTGTATCACAACCTACAAAAGAATTGTTTTCCTGTTGTCAGGTAATGCACCAAGAAACAATGTTGATGCTAGTCGAACATTTAATAAATTTAAATTATTCTACACTAAACAATAGGGGCATAAATTGTAATTGATATTATTTTCCTTTTATTTGATAGGTCACAAAGCCTTAGAAATTATACATCGTTCCTAAGGTCTCAATATCTCTTCAAGATAGCAACTGATATAAATGTAGCTGTCTGTCACTTCAGTGCCCACAGCTTCAAAAGAAAATACCTGAGAATCATTGGATGGAACAAATCCTAGAAGTATACCCTTATTGATTGTCATAGCTGAAACAGTTCCGCCCTGTGGTGATACAACATTTTTTGACCAATAATTTGATAACAGTAACAAAAAAAGCAGTCAGATTTCCCTGAATAACGAAAGTATTGATGTCCAAATATGAATATCAATAAGGAGCAGTCAGATCAGATCCCTGAATAATGAAAGCATTGATGAACAAATACAAATATTAGAGTTAGGAACTTTACTTTTCTATATCAAGTCATTCTGAGTACAAGACAACCAAATAATTATGAATTTTACAGATTAAACTTTGCTTGCCAGATATCAGATATAGCCTACTTGTGTTAACTCAAAGATGAACCATCGATGTTAAACCAAGTGTTATGGAGAATGCAAACACAGACCTGGTGGTCAATATGAGCACCGAGTGGAGAAATCCTATAAGGAGACACGACAACTCTGACCTCTTTGGCATCTCTACCAGACATTTCAGCAACCTTTTTCTTAACGGAATTTAACTGCAATAGTGACAAATTGGTCATAGGCAACAACTATGTTAAACAGTCAACTGCAGCAGCAGTCCGTTCGCAATGTAGAAAACTAAACATAGTTAATTTGAATTAAAATTTTAACAAAGAACTGACAGAAAAGGTGTCAAACATTCAATACTAGCAATTTGGAAATGATCAAAACTGGAATGCAAATGCATAAAAAATTCAACTTGGGTTGTTAATGTATATTTGGATCTAGTGAACCCCTGTTCTGTATAATGTATATTCTCATTCGTGTTATACTAGATTCTTGCAATTTAGAAAAGATGCTCACTTAAAAGAAGTTCACGGCAAGGGGCGATGCCAAACCAACAGTACTAACAAATTTTAAAGTTCATTATTTCAATGTCAGACGTATTCCTTGCTTTAACCTCAATCCCACTACACTTTTGAAGATCACCTATCAATTCCTTTCACAAGTAAAGTGGTCACAACCGATATCAGTACTGAGCAACACAGAACAAAAGGCAAACGAGATTCATTCTTTTGACGACAAATGCATTACGACATACAAATCATACTAAGATCAATCAAACTTTGATCTCTGTGTGAAAACTATCGTCTAATAACTATCTTCAATCGCTTCAACCAATCAAATTGCATAACAAATCAAGAACTCATGAAAATCCTATAACAAAAAAGAAAAGCACCAAGTACATTGCATACTGGAGATGCCCACAACCCAGTATTAAACCAGCCAAATCGAAATTAAAAGAAACTCACCTCTCACAACCCAGTATTAAACCAGCCAAATCGAAATTAAAAGAAACGCACCTCGGATTCAGAGGGCCAAGAAACTTCACCCATTTTCCTGAAACTGGCCCAGAAATTCCAATCCGATGACTTTTCTGGAACCGGATTCTCTCCTGTACAATTTTATTTTTGCAAAAGTGAAGTAAAATTAGAACAACAAAAGGGTGGTAAGATGCACTGTGTCGGTTGATGGATGGGACACTGGTTTGGATGGTTTGGATCCATAAGAGGATATGGAATTTGGAAAGATCTTTCCAACTAATTAATGAGAATCCAATCATATATTTTGCTGATTAAATGAGAATTTAGTTAAAAACCTAAAATATATACAAGGTGTCACAAAACTGGTGTAACACAATTGCACATGTATTTTTCAAGCATGTGTGTCTCGACGATTCGATCACATGTATTTTTCAAGCATGTGTGTTCGACGATTCGATCAATAGTGTTTATATTTTCAGCGATCTTCCTCACCCGAGCCACACAAACCAATGCATAGAATATAAAAAGACAAAATAATTTACACACGATTGTTCAACCTTTGTTATCCATAACACAATAAAGATAATAAAGGAAGTCAAGTTTTACACACAAAACTAACGGCAATGCATATAATACAATTTGACAAGAAGCAAGCCTAAAACTGTCTAACAACTGCTGCCAGATGTCGTAAGGATAAGAGCACATGCGTCCAAGCCTTTAGACAATGTTGTCATGTGTCAAAACCGCCACACTGTCTAATAACAACCCATAACCGCCCAATCTTATCCAAATATCGGCCAGCAGGTTAGCAGAACCATGCAGCAACTAAGTTCAATGCCTCCCAACACTTAGCCTTGAACTTCCGGCACATGCACTCAAATGTGCTAGTCATTCATGCACTTACCCAGCCCAAATGTGCCTAAGTTGTCCCACATAACTTAGCGCTAGGCACCTGCATCTCATAACGAGTTACAAACACGTCATGAACTAGTTCTTCCATCCAAGAAATTAGTGCAATCGAGTTCCAGCAGTAGGCAACTGTGACGCCAAAACCCATGGGAATCAACGGAAGGGAGTAATTGGAAAATCGAAAAGATATATAAAGACTAAATGCGAAATATTGTAAGATGTATTACCTTACAAAAACAGAATATAAACAGTTGGCGCCAAAAGTGAACAGTAGAAACAGATTTCGATCATAAAATCAGATATTACAACTACTGAAACTCTATATGAATTCTCTATTGTTGTAATTGATCTTAATACAGTTTAACAAAAGATCAAAAACAACAACAGCAAGCTTTGCGGAAACGCTGGCCTTCGACAAACACACGCAGTCCCCAAATCTGGTATCAGCTCGCGCCACCCGCCTTCCCCTGAGCCAAGCTTTGCGGAAACGCTGGCCTTCGACAAACACACGCAGTCCCCAAATCTGGTATCAGCTCGCGCCACCCGCCTTCCCCTGAGCTTGTAACGCCCAGAAATCCTAATTACGTTGAATTGAATGCATGACTAGGGGGAAAACCTTATGTTTGTATGATTTGCATGTCATTTATGTGATTAATATGATTATTTGATGCTTTACTTTGTGCATATCATTTTACGATACTGTTTGAGTCCGGTAAGCGGGGACGAGTCCGGAGACGACCAAATTGAAAATATTTTAATGTTTGAGCCCTTAGACATATTTTAAAGCAAAATATTTTTATTTTATGCACCATTCCAAAAAAATGAGATTTTATGCACAGTTACCGAGGGGACCCGTTTTTCGCCTATACGGGCTATTTTTATGACTTTTACTACACTTTTAAATTTGAGAGGCCATATATTACGAAAATTTAAGGCTTGAAGTCTGAACTTTAAATATTTTTAAGCCTTTTTAATTAGAGGAGGGTTAGTATTGGATTATGCCTTTTATTTCCTTAATAAAACAAGTTGGAGGGGTCTTTTTGTACACTTTTCACTCACCCATCACCACAACTTCGAAAATTACCCTAACCCCTCCACTCATCAGCCGACTTCAGCCCTCTTCTCCCCCTAGGTGACCGAAACTTGCAAGGTTTTGATTGAAACTCAAAGGTGTTGGTCTTCTCAATTGTCCTCCGCTCCGGTAATGCGTATCTCCACTTCTTTTTTGATCAAGGCATGTTTTATTCTTTCTTTTCTAACCATTTAGATCATAATATACTGTTTTTATAAAGATTATGCATGAATTTTATGTGAATGTTTCAGATCTTTACTCATATGATCATGTTCATGAATTCTCACACGTTGCATCTCACGGTTTCGAATCTTTCTTGCATGGCTTCGGTTTGGGGGCTGTCTAAGGGACCATGGTTCGTCATTAGGTGGTTCAAGTGGGTCTTGAGGAAGGCTAGGAGTGGCCCATATGTGTGAGAGGTCGGGCGAACCA
>KV011971.1:274805-328945 GCA_001598015.1 Dorcoceras hygrometricum | reverse complement strand
TTGATAATCTGAAAAATTATTTTTCACATCATAATATTCAATTTTGGAAACTGAGTCGATCGGTCCGATCTGATCGGCGATCGGAGTTACGATGAAGTCACAACAATGGATATCGTCATTTGGACATGGGCCCGATGGGCCGGTCCAAGTCCATTGATGAGTCTATATATAATTGTTATTATTAGACTTAATGAGACAACAATTCAATTAACTACAATCATCAAAACCCTAAACCTAGCACATAGCCGCCCCTCCCCTCCTCTCCTAGCGCCGCCGCCGCCCGCCGCCGATCGTCGCCGGAAATTTGTTCCGGCCAGTTCGACGTGGAGAATCCGATCGTGCTGATCTCGTCAGGACTTCTAGTGCAGTCTGACGAAGGAGTCTCGGATCTGGTCGTGGACCGGATTGACGTAACTACCGCAATCAACCGAGAAGCGCCGGGTTCTTGAAACACCGGTTGGAGCCAGGCACAAGTGCCAGCGAGGTAACACGCCTGAAACACCCTATGTATGTTGATACATGTAGAATTGTTCTTCGTATTGATCGCCTCCCGGTACTCTAAATTTTTGTTCTTCCGCTGCCTGACCGAGGGGCGGATCCGGATCCCAAACACGTAATCCATCTACAAAAGTGACAGAGCTTATCCTTCGCATCTCTTCCTATCAGTGGAACAAAGTAACAACCTCTTTCAATTTGAGGATATAATCCTGCACTGACATACTCCCCTGATTCAGAGTTAAAAACTCCCTCTTCAGTTCGGACCTCACATCCACTGTGAAATATTTGTCATAGAACACCTTTTTGAATTCCTCTCTGGTGAGCATAGCTGTAACGCCTAGAAATTCCTGAATACGTAGAAAGAGTGCATGACTAGGGGGAAAAATAATTTTAAATGATTATATGCCATTTTATGTTATTTATTTATTATTTTTATGTTGCATGGTATGCATGTCATGTTTTCAGCCTATTTGAGTTACGGACGCGTGAACGAGACTAGGGGTGATCGAGATAAAAATAATTTGAGATTTTAAGTCCTTGGATTTTTAATAATGAATTTATTATTTTTAAGCAGAAATTTCATAAACTTGGGGTTTTATGATTATTTGTGAGGGGAAACCGTTTTTCGCCTATACAGGCTATTTAATGGATTTTGATGTGTTTTAAAACTTGAGGAAACTTCTATTTCAAAAATTAGAGATTTCAAACCATGTTAATGTTTTTAATAAGAATTTCAATTAGTGGAGGCGCAAGCTTATAAAATTCCCTTTTAATTTCTTAATTAATCATGAGGGGTCAATTTTGACACCTTCATTCCTTTCATTCCAACTCTAAAAAACTTTAACCCTAGCCATTGCCTCCACTCCTCCTCACTCACCTGCACGTCCCACCCCCTCCATCAATCTTCTAAAATTTCAAGGATTTTGGTGATTCAAAGGCGTTTCTGTCCCGATCTCGCGTCCGCTACGTCGGTAACTCGCATATCTCATCTTTTCCAATCCAGGCATGTAATATCGATTCCTTTTCTCACCATTTAAGCTATAGTATACTGTTTTTCTAAATGTATGACACGAATTTTATGCAACGTGTTTAGAACTATGCTTCATGATTGAAATCCATGCATGTGCCACATTTTTATAACACGTTTTTGATCCAATCTTGTGGGGCTTTGGTCGAGGCTGTTCTAGGGGGGCTTGAGTATGGATCTTGGTCGTCCAATGGAGGGCTTGAGGTGGTATGGAGTTAGAGTTTGAGTCTAGACTTTGGATTAACCATGGTTGCTCGGGCAGCCACACGCGAAGAGCGACGCACGTCTCTGGTAGGAGGCTTCGGCCGAACCATGTGGCTCGTGGTTCGAGCCTGGGTTGGTCTAGTTGGGACAGGCTAGACATGGGGGTGATCCAGCCGACGGGGCTCTGGCCAAGGCGGTCGGAGCTGTGCGGCAGAAAGCCAGGAGTGGCGGTTGGTCGCGTGGGCGTGCATGGATGCATGTGTGTGTGATGGTTCGGTTCAATTGGACCATATGGTTCGGTTCGGTTGGACCGGGTAGGTTAGTAGAGTGTCGAGTAAAGATATTTTAAATATGGTCCGAGTTATTTTAATTATGGACCAGCTATTTTAATTTTAAAGATGAAGGTCCAATTTTATGATTTTTGGTCAAAGAAGTCAAATATTTTAGTCAAAACATTAATTAATTTGGACCTAATACTTTTTTTTATTTTAAAATCAAAATTGAGGGTATTTGGATTTAAATTAGGATTTTAAAGTTAAAATTGGTCAAGTTATTTTAAAGTCAAAATCGGTCAAGTTATTTTAAATACAAAATCGGTCAAATTGTTTTAAAGACAAAATTGGTAAATTATTTTAAAGTCAAAATTGGTCAATTGATTTTAAAATAGTCAAAATTAGAGTATTTTAGGGTTGTTAAAGGTGAATTTTAAGTTGTGGGATAAGTTAAATTTTAAAGTGGTCCAGACTCCTGAACCAGTCCTTGACCGAAGTAGAAAATATAGAAGCCTGTGAATGTATGTTTAATTATATATGTAGTATTCTATGTATGTAAATGTTTTTAAAGGAAATGATTAAATAAACATTGATGGGCTAAACTTTTAAATTACATGATTTTAAGAAATGCACGCATCATGAGATTCTATGAAATGATTAGGCATGACCTTTTTAAGATAAAACCCGAGGGATTGAAGTGATGTGGCAAAGTTTAATGATGGGAGCTAGTCGGGTAGCCGGGCCCTGGGATCCCTTGTTTTAATATATGATTATGAGCCTATGGATCCATGTGATCACGACATGGTGAAGTGGCATAGTAGGTGCTTGGGCTCGTGAGGTAAGGTCGGGTGAACCGCATCGTTACGTACGTTGGTTATTTCGACCGATCAGTCACACGCTCGCTCGCATTCACTGATACGACTCATACGTTTTTCATGTTACGTATGTCATGCCTTATGTACGATATGATATGTTATGAAATGTACGAACAAGGTTTTTAGATCATCCATGCATGCATGTTTTAACGTTACTTTATTACAAGTACCCCGTCGCCGCCTTGATGTTTTATCTTTGATATGATACGCTTTTCAGATATTGATTTTAGCACGTTCATTTTCAATACTTTAACTCAGTTTAAATTTGTAAACAGTATGGATGACTTAACGTTTTATGATATTTATTTTATTTACGTTTTAAAGTGATGATGTAGAAAATGTTTTGAAGGGGGAACGAGCCATACCTTTTAAGTTTATTTAATCCGCACATGATTTTTAAAAAAATTATTGAGTACGGTTCGTTTCAGTTGCTATCAGAGCGGTGGTTCTGGTAGGATACTAGCCTGCTGCGTGGAGCTCGGAAGTCGCACTACAAGTCTGTGAGTTTTACTATTTTATGATTCATGTTTATGTTCGCATGCTGCATGTCTTATTTCTGCATGAGTTTTGGCCTTATAATTTTAAGAGTTAGACGCTTAGTCATGCACTTAGATTTAGGTGATAAGGTTTTGGTGTAGCAGTATGCCTCCCAGACGCGATAGGAGCCGCCAGGATGATTCTACGCCTCCTCCTCCTCCCTCACCACCTCAGCTGACACCATATGAGAGGGCCAGTGTGGATATGCTAGCCCGGATCACTAGGCTTTTGGAGCGACAGTCGGAGCGACCCGAGAAGTCTCATGAGGAGGAAGTTGCTGAGAGTTTCCGAAAGCAGGAACCTAAGGAGTTTACTGATACTACTGATCCGCTCATTTCCAAGGAGTGGATCCATTCTCTGGAGACCATCTATGCTTACATGGGTCTCTTGGACGCTGATAAGGTCTGATTTGCTAACTTTATGATGAAGTGAGACGCAACGCTTTGGTGAGAGAGCACAGTGGTTTGTCTATATCTGAAGAGTCTGACTTGGGAGGAATTCAAGAAGGTGTTTTTTTAGAATTATTTCACTGCTGATGCCCGGAGCCAACTTATTCGGAGTTTATGAGTCTCCGTCAAGAAGACAAATCTGTTGTTGTGTATGTGAGGCAGTTCGAGCGGGGGTGTCACTTCGTGCCCTCGATTGCGACTATGGAGAGTGAGAAGCTGTGGCAGTTTACTAATGGACTGCGACCAGACATCCGCCACGATGTCAACATGGCGGACTTGGCTACTTATATGGCACTAGTGAACAGGGCATACCGGTTTGAGAGAGGTCGGAAGGACATGAGGGATGACTTCCAGAGGAAGCGTCAGATGCAGCAGCCCGTCATGGGCCAGTCTTCGCAGCAGCCAGCGAAGAGACCATTACAGGGGCCTTCTAGGGGGCACAACTCCTCAGTGGCAGCAGCAGCATAGACCGTAGGGCCAGCAGAGGACATAGCAGCAGGGGGCCAGTGCCCCTAGACCTGAGGATTCCCAGTCTGAAAGGAGTGCAGTATGCAGCATTCAGGACCTTGTATGGCTGGATCTGGCAAGTGCTTTCACTTCAAGGATCCATGGCATATTTATAGGGATTGCCCTAAGAGGAGATAGACCACAAGTCGTGTCTTTGTGATGCAGGAAGAGGCTGTGGACCCAGACACGACATTACTCATAGGTATTATTTTTTAAATTCCTGTCGTTCCAATGCTTTGTCATGTTGTTATCTGGGTGTTTTAGAATTTCATGCTAGATAGAGCACTGCCAGGAAATTCTTTGCCTTAGTTGCTAAGTTGATATATGTAAGAACTATATGACTTCTAGAACTTGCCTTGAGTACTTTGACGGATAGGACTAGCGAGCTTAGAAATTCCTTAGTCTTCTAAACTGCTTTTTGGGATTTAGTATGACCATAAATGCGTACTTGTGTGATGTTTCTGTTTCAGGCGAGTTTCGTGTGCTAGGTGTCACTACCCTTGATTTTCTAGAGTCAAGGACGACCCACTCGTTTATTTCGAGTGCGTTCACACAGAGGATGGGTATTGTTCTAGAGATCTTGGGAGTAGCTTTCGCATTTACGGTTCCGTCAGGAGAGGAGTTGAAGATGACCAGCGTCGTGCAGGGATTGACGATGATGTTTAAAGATCATGCTATCAGAGCGGATTTGGTCGTTTTGTCGATGTCAGGATTCAAGCTCATCCTAGGTATGGATTGGTTGACGGAGTTTGGATCGGTGATCGACTTTTAGCGGAGGACAGTGACTATCAGGCACCCAGGGCAGGAGGCCTTCTTATTTGAGGCAGCGAGGAGACCCCGGAAGCCCAGATTTATGTCATTTCTGTAGGCCAGGAAGCTTGTTGAGCTCGGATGTCAGGAATTCTTGGCCAGTGTCTATCGCTTCTGGAGGTTCAGCAGGCCCTTCACTGTCTGAGGTGGAGGTAGTCAGGGAGTTTGCAGATGTTTTCCCTGATGATGTAGTGGGATTTCCACTGGTGATTGAGGTGGGGTTTTCTATTGAGCTGATCTCGGGTACAATGCCTATCTATAAGGCACCATATAGATTGGCTCCTACGGAGATGAAGGAGCTGAAGGAGCAGATACAGGAGTTGCCTGACAAGGGATTCATACGCCCTAGCTTTTCTCCATGGGGCGCTCCAGTTTTGTTTGTGAAGAAGAAGGATGGCAGCATGAGATTGTGTATTGACTACCGGGAGCTGAACATAGTCAAAGTGAAGAATATGTACCCACTCCCAAGGATAGAGGATTTATTTGATCAGTTGCAGGGAGCTTCGGTGTTCTCGAAGATTGATTTGAGATCTGGCTACCATCAGTTGAGGGTTAGAGAGGAGGACGTGTCCAAGACTTCCTTTCGGACGCGTTGCGGCCACTATGAGTCCCCAGCGATTTTCATGGATTTTATGAACATTCAGACAGTATTTAGACCAGTCGAATTAAGAGACATATTTATTTTGATATAGAACATACCTTTCGCAGTTCGCAACAGCTCGAGGTATTCCTTGCAGTTCCTCCTCCAATGCCCAGGCTTGTGGCAGTGGTGGCAAACATCCTCTGTCTTGTTTGGCTTGGAAGTCTTTGCCTTCGGCTTCTTAGTGGGCTTTTCCTCCTTCGCAGGGGCCGAACGCTTCTTACCCTTGCGTCTGGGCCCCTTCTTCGCAGAGGAAGAAGAGCCCATAAGGAGGACAGACTTGTCCTTCTTTATGGTTCCCTCAAACACGACCAGCATGTTAACCACCTCTTCGAGGGTGGCTGCCAGCTTGTTCATGTTGAAGTTGACCACAAAGGGGTCGAATGCAGCGGGTAGTGAGAGGAGAAGCACATCCACAGACAGCTCGTGTGGAAGTGTGATATCAACGCCCTCCAGCTTTTCAACGAGCCCAATCATACGAACCCCATGCTCGCGGACCGAAGTCCCATCGCGCATGCGGCTCGTCATAAGCTCCTTGACAGTGGTGAACCTCTCATGTCGAGAGTTCTCCCCATACAGTTCCTTGAGATTAAAGAGTATGTCAGCAGCATACTTCGTCTTCTCAAAGCGCCGTTGCATTTCGTTGGACATCGATGACATCACATAGAATCGAGTTTTAAGCTCGTCGTCCCACCATTGTTTAAGCATAACCAGCTCCTCAGGGCTGATATCGGTAGGGGCTTCCTTTGGAGGGCTCTTCTCTATCGTATAGAGAAGTTTCTCCGAAGCCAACACAATGTTGAGGTTTCAAAGCCAGTCATGGTAGTTTAGACCGGTGAACTTGTTGCTATCCAGTATAGAAGCGAGTGGGTTTTTGATCGAAGACATTATAAAGAAGTTTATACTGAAAAGAAAAACAGACATACATTACTAACTATTTATGAAAATCGCTAAGACATAAAACAATGTCATTTAGTTTTATGAATTACCCTCCCACTATTTTAACGATTTCACCACCCTCTAATGAAATCGGGAAAGCAAGTTTCCTTAGTGGGTACACAGAGTCCAATCAAGCGATCATGGTCCCGAATAATATCAGCCAACCATGACCCTCAAAAGGTAGAGTCCAATTGCAACCGGTGCAACCTCCATGTATTTTACCTCACGTCCAGTAAGGGCCCAATAATATGACGCCGTTTACTATCACGTGTCAAGATGACCCACCAATGTTGAGTCGTGAAGGACGGTCCCCTTAACGTCCCCAATAATATGAGACAACGTTAAAAGGAGTTCCAACCGACTCACAACAATTGTCAATGGCGTGGACAGCTTTCCGGCATACATGACCCCCTCAATAATATGAGCCGGGCCATATATGCGGGTAGCATCGACGTACACCCATTGTTGATGGAAGGTAGGGATAATTTAAACAGATTTAAATTCCCTAAGTTTATCGAATAAACTTTTAATCTTGATATCAGTTTTAAATCGAGGGATTTTATTTTTGAAAATTTGGTCTCATGCAATTTTAAATCAGAATTTAAAATAAAGCGGATTCAACATATATCAAATATATATAACTTTGGGATGATCGATCGCGAGAGCTATGCGGTCCGTGGTTGCCAATCACGGACCTGGGTCCAGTCCTAGGTGAAATGCAATATGCAATGCAATCTTATTACAATTTCTTCCGGTTTTACAGATCTCCAGTCTTCAATATCTTTGATCGTCATGTCCACCGTCTTCAAATTGTCCTCCCACTAAATCTAGTAATTTACATTTAAATTTCCATGACAAGTAAGGGATACAATTTTCAAGGGGTGGGAACGGGCCACAAACAGACCCACTTTAAATGATAAATCAACAATATATTACAACCGAAATCGCAAAACCTAAAGCATAAACCTAACACATTGGGCACGGCTCTCGATCATCCCAAACATGCAATCAATCTAAATAACTTGCATGAATTTAAATAATCAAATTATTTAATATTTATCCACAAAATCATATTTTAAATACAAAATCGTATTTTATAATAAAATCGTATTTTGTCGATAAAATCATATTTTAATCAACAAAATCATATTTTAATTATAAAATCATATTTCATAACTAAAATCATATTTTGAAATTTTAATTGCATCAAATTGGTCTTAAAACGATTTTAGGCTCAAAATCTAAAAAATTTCAAAATCGACCAAAATTGGCCCAATATCGAATATCGGCCCAAAAACCTCATGGGCTGCCGGGACAGGCCCGAACAATACCTAGAAGAAATCAGCCGTCGCAACGTTGTCAGGAGACACACCGGACGGCGGCCATGCATGGTGCGGCCTACGTATCTCCGTCGCGCAACCATGCGCGAAGCATCGGCGACCAATCGGCCACCACCGCGCAGCAGATTGCGCGAGTCCAGCAGCATGTGGCAGTGCATCATGTGCGGAAATCGCGCGACAAGCGCGCGGTGGGGCGCCGCGGCAAATTCCAAAAAATTTTTTTTTTTTGTTTTCGTGTTCTGATTTTAAAAATCGAGATCTGATGCAACATGGCACAATTATGTATTGAAGGATCCGAGCCTGAGCTCTCATACCACTGTTGGCATACAATGGCGGATCCGGATCCCATTTCCGGGGGGCACAGCGGAAATAAAAATTTGCCCCGAGAAACGTTCAATACATTCAAAAATAAATAAACATTCATAGGGCGTTTATCGAATTGCTACCTTGCTGGAGTCTAGGCACCTGGCTCCGACCAGTTTCACGAGGAAACCGGCACTTCAAACGGTAGGAGGCGGTAGATCGTCAATCAGGTCCACGACCGGAATCAGGATTCCTCCGTCAATCTACACTAGAAGATCTGACGGATTCTGACACTGACGGAAACTCCTCGTCGCGGTGATCGAAACAATTCCGATCACACTACGAACGGACGGCGGCGGCACGGCGGAGGCGCGGCGGTAGGCGGCGGCCGTGCGTGAGGTTTGAGAGGAAGGGGCGGAGGTTTTGGAGCTTGGATGCTAGGGATGTGAGATGCAAGTTATTCATTAGTTTCCCTAGGTCAAGACTAAGTATAGGTATGATGGGTTTGAACCGGCCCATTGGACCTGGGGCGGGCCCAGTCCAATATATGAACATTCGGTTCATCCGCATCATCGTGACTTCATCATAATTCCGATCGACGGTCAGATCGGACCGATCGAATCAGTTTCCAAACTGAATATTATGATGCGAAAACATTTTTTCAGATTACCTAGTCCAAAATGACAGTTTTGCCCCTCAACAGTGGGAAATCACAATTTGACCCCTGTTGACTTTTAGGAAGTCGCACTCCCTAAAATTCTACTCATATGCTCAACACATTGAGCTCAGTTTCTGTGCGGGAATCATGAATCCAGTACTTGTGTGACCCTCAATGGTTCCGGGATACAGCTAGCCGTGGGCCCACAACCATTGTGGCTCCGAAATCACAATTTCGGGCTTGCCCATCGAATCATGGTAAAGCGCCTAGCAACATCGCCCCATGATCCCCTAGGTATCATTGATAGTGCCTGCAAGAACCATTTGGTCATGGTTAGCGTACAGTAAGGTCCTTTCTACACATATATCCCGATCTGATCAACGACCATTGGTAAATCGAGAGTCGTTAGAGATCCGATAGCTATGCATACATCTTGTAGATCGAACACTGACATCGCGAGTGTAACTAGGTAAACCCATTTACCTAAAACACATCCAGTAATCTGGCCAGAGATTTATACACTATTATCCCCTCAAATAGCATAGGATATCCAGGCATGAAAGCGAGCGGTGAATCCTCGACAACGAAGCATCGACTACTACATGCATCGGGACCTCACCCAATCCCACCGCCTAATGACCCCAAGTGAGTCGGCAAACGGGTCAAAGTGAGACGCCTATCATGTAGAGTCTCAATGACGTTTCGAGTAGTGAGGACTAATCAGTACAACCAAGACCTCGGACTTATCCACTCGACAAATGGTAACCACTTGGAAAGTTCGAACGAGGGTAGTTCGATAGATCACCAGGTCACTATCCATCTGCATGCTCAGAACATCACAATGTTCCCTACCAATGAAACATGGTACTTCACATCGCAGATGCTAGTCTCGAGCTCGGGCGGCCTTATCCTCATTTTGACGGCCCAATCGAGTAGGAACGAGTTCAGAATGCACAGTGACTATTAGATGTGCTTCATGATAGCCATCATATCCACTATCACATCTAACATACTCTATCGTGCATTCTAGGTCTTTATCCAACACAATTGTTAACATTATAAAGCATAATGAAAATAAAGAACGCCATAAAGAATGCGAATAACATATATAAAGACTGTCATATACAAGAGTCAATAAATACCCACACGCCACAAGTTGTCTAGTTGGGCATCTACTCTAACAGACTGGTGTAGGGATCACGTGGAACAGCTTTTGTACTGCCTTGCGTCAGGAGTACGTTTCGGAATCCTTTGTTAACGCCACGGAGTGTGAGTTTGATAACCTGGTGCAGGGGACTTTTTCTGTAGGGGAGTATTCCCTGAGGTTTTCTTTTCTTCTTGCGTATGTTCCGCATGTTTCTGGCCGAGATAGGGCAAAGAGGAACAAGTTTTTGGAGGGTCTGAATGAGGATATGTATTCTTTGGTGCTGGCGAGTTCACCGACTAGTTATGTGGAGGCGGTGGACAGGGCTATACATATTGAGGAGGGACTGTAGAACCGTAGGCCTCGTGTTAGGCCTCAAGTGGTGCAAGGTAACCGTCCCATGGTTCCGAGGGTGCAACCTTCCCAGTCTTCGCAGTCATCCCAGCCACCCTAGCAGCAGACAACCCAACAGTCTGGACGCCACAGGTTTAGACCTCGTGGTCGTCAGTTCAAGAAGAATTTGGGTTCTAGTTCTTCTAGTTCGGTCTGTTCTAGCAGCAGTAGTCCCAGGGCCGAGTTTTGTGGCCAGTGTGGAGGAATGAATCCTGCGGCACAGTGTGTTGGCGTGCAGGGTCAGTGTAATAATTGTGGGCAATATGGATGCTTTGCGAGATTGTGTCCATTGGCGGGATCTCAGCACGCCGCAGCCCCACCTCAGGGTCATTCTGGTGGATCGTCTAGAGGTCGTTCTTTTCCTTCTCCGCAGCAGAGGATAGGGGAGACGCAGCCGTTTCAGTAGCCTGGTCCTTCGCGTTTCGGACAGTCTTCCCAGCCTCATTTCTCAGGACCCCAGCATGCTCAGGTGAATGCCATGACAAGGGAGCAAGTGGAGGGCACGCCTGGAGGAGTGATAGCAGGTACTTGCTTTGCCTTTGCTTTTCCTGCACGTGTATTTTTTGATACTGGAGCATCAAATTCGTTTATTGCTGATGCATTTGTGGTTGAGCATGGTTTGCATACCATTTCATTGTGTGATGTTGTGTCTGTTGCGACTACTCTCGGCGTGAGACTATACTCCCAAGAGATTGTGTTGAATGGAATTCTTCGATTGGTGAGAACGTGTTGTTAGCATATATGATCAGGCTAGTGATGTGGGATTTCAACTGCATAGTGGGAATGGACGTGTTTGTCTAGCTATAGGGAAACCGTGGATTGTTTCCATGGCGTTGTGCATTTAAGGCCCCAGTCTGGCGAGAAATGGAATTTCTATGGCCACGATTCCCAGTCTAAGATTCCTTTGGTCTCTGCAATGGAGATGTTTAGCCTGTTGTTAGAGAGCGTATGTTTTATGATCTATGCTATGGATGCATCCTTTTCTTCGTTTGTAGAGCTTAGTGACATCCCGGTCGCTCGTGATTTTCCCGATGCGTTTAAGCAGATTCATAGCTTTCATATGAGGAGGGAGATCGAATTCAGCATTGAGTTGGTACCTGATACGGCTCCGATTTTGTGCACTCTGTATCGTTTAGCGCCTGCTGAGTTGAGGGAGTTAAAGGTACCACTTACTGACTTATTGGATAAGGGCCTCATTAGGCCGAGTATGTCCCCATGGGGAGCGCCTATCTTGTTTGTGAAGAAGAAGGATGGATCAATGAGGATGTATATTGACTTCCGAAAACTGAATAAGGCAACAGTGAAGAATAAGTACCCTTTTCCGAGGATCGATGACTTGTTTGACCAATTTCAAGGTTCAGCCATATATTCGAAGATCGATCTGTGTTAGGGGTACCATCAGTTGCGCATTCGGGAGCAAAATGTTGCGAAAACTGCTTTTCGTACGAGGTATGGGCATTATGATTTTTGTTTATGCCTTTTGGTTTGACGAATGCCCCTGCAGTTTTCATGGATTTGATGAATCGTATCTTTCGAGTGTTCATCGAGCAGTTTGTGATTGTGTTCATCGATGACATTTTGGTGTCCTCGAAGACTCTGATGTAGCACAAAGAGCATTTGAGGCTGGTTCTCCAGACACTGTGGGACTCGCAGTTGTATGCTAAGTTTCCAAGTGCGAGTTCTGGTCGGACAAGATTGTATTTCTGGGTCATGTCGTTTCATCTGTAGGTATTTTTGTGGATCCCAGTAAAGTTGAGGTTGTTGTTAACTGGGAGCGTCCCAAGAATTCTTCAGAGATTCGTAGTTTCTTGGGTTTGGGTAGCTACTATTGGCGCTTTATATAGGGATTCTCTAGTATAGCTAAGCCTATGACGCAGTTGACCCAGAAAGACAAGATATTTGTTTGGACTGAACAATGTGAGAACCGTTGGCGCAGTGACGGATCCGGATCCCGTTTCCCGAGGCGAAGCGGAAGTTTTAAAATTTTGCATCGGGAATCGTTCAATACATAATATTAACAACAAGCGAACATCCATAGGGTGTTTGAATTGTTACCTTGCTGGCGTCTAGGCGCATGGCTCCGACAAGATTCACAGGGAATCCGGAACTTCAAGGTAGGCGGCGGTAGATCTCCTTAATCCGGTCCACGATTGGAATCAGGACTCCTTCGTCAGTCTGCACTAGAAGAGCTGACGAATTTTACACAAACGGAATCTCCTCAACAAGGTGATCGGAACAAGTCCGATCATGGCTAGCGACGGCGGGCGGCGCGGCACGGCGGCGCAAGGGCGGCGGCCGTGAGGTGTTGTGGAGAGGGAGGGGCGGCGGCCAACTTGGAGGCTAGGGTTTGTGTGAGTTGAGTTGTGTTGTAATGTCATACATCAACCCTAGACTAAAGAATATGTATAGGTGTGATGGGCTTGAACCGGCCCATTGGACCTGGGGCGGGCCTAGTCCAACGTGTGAACATTCGGTGTTAGAGTAGATGCCCAACTAGCCAACTTGTGGCGTGTGGGTTTATATACTCTTGTATGAAACAATCTTTATATATGATATTCGCATTTATTAGATGGCATTCTTTACTTTCATTGTATGTATGATGATTTACAATTGCGTTAAGTAAAGACCTAGAATGCACTCAGGTATATGTTAGATGTGATAGTGGGTATGACGGCTATCATGAAACACATCTAATAGTCACTGTGTATTCTGAACTGTTCCTAGTCGATTGGGCCGTCAAAATGAGGATAAGGCCGCCCGAGTTCGAGACTAGTATCTGCGATGCGAAGTAACATGTTTCATTGGTAGGGAACATTGTGATGTTCTCAGCATGCAGATAGATAGTGACCTGGTGATCTATCGAACTACCCTCCTTCGGACTTTCCAAGTGGTTCTGTGTATTCTGAACTGTTCCTAGTCGATTGGGCCGTCAAAATGAGGATAAGGCCGCCCGAGTTCGAGACTAGTATCTGCGATGCGAAGTAACATGTTTCATTGGTAGGGAACATTGTGATGTTCTCAGCATGCAGATAGATAGTGACCTGGTGATCTATCGAACTAACCTCCTTCGGACTTTCCAAGGACTTCCTAAAAGTCAACAGGGGTCAACCGGGGTTTCCCGCTGTTGAGGGGCAAAACGGTCATTTTGCACTGGGGTTCTGAAAAACGGTTTTTCAGAACATAGTGTTCAATTTTGAAAACTGAATCGATCGGTCCGATCTGATCAGCGATCGGAGTTACGATGAAGTCTCGGTGGTGGAGATGAACTGAATGTTCATCGTTGGACCCGGGCCCGTTGGGCCGGTCCAAATCCAACACTTAAGTCTATTTTATTAGACATAAGCCAAGACTTAATTCATTTTGCACTGGGGTTCTGAAAAATGGTTTTTCAGATCATAACATTCAGTTTTGGAAACTGAATCGATCGGTCCGATCTGATCGGCGATCGGAGTTACGATGAAGTCTCGGTGGTGGAGATGAACTGAATGTTCATCGTTGGACCCGGGCCCGTTGGGCCGGTCCAAATCCAACACTTAAGTCTATTTTATTAGACATAAGCCAAGACTTAATATACATAACTTGCAACACTTAACCTAAACCTAGATTGCAACCGCCGCCCCTCTCCTCTCTCACGCCGCCGCCGCCGCCGCCGTATGCGGCGCCGCCGCCGCCGCCCTCTTCGCCGGAAATTCGTTCCGGCCAATTCGACGAGGAGAATCCGTCCGCGCAGATCTCATCACGCCTTCTAGTGCAGGGTGACGAAGGAGTCTCGTATCCGGTCGTGGACCGGATTGGCGATATCTACCGCAATCTACCGTGAAGAGCCGACGTTATTGTAACTATGGTTGGAGCCAGGCACAAGTGCCAGCAATGTAGTGTTTTTGAACACCCTATGTATGACAATTGTTTTGTTATTATCATATTGATCGTCTCCCGGCGTCTATTTTTCTGTTCTTCCGCTGCCTAGCCGGGGGGCGTGATCCGGATCCCCTAACAGTGGTATCAGAGCCATGGTTTTCGGATCTGATCAATACGTTATGCCATAATTGTATCTAACATCTTAAATTTTCAGAATAAAAAATCGAAATTTTGAAACTTGGCCTCCGGACTCCGTCGTGCGCGGCGGCCCTATACCATCGCGCGACTTGCGCGCTGGCCGCACGACCGCTGGCCGTGTCCTGCGCATGCTGGCCGATCGAAGGGCGCCGCCTCACGCGAGTTGTCGCGCTTCGCTTCCCCCACGATGTCGCCCCTCCTGTTGTGCGCTGGCCGCACGTTTGACTCGGAGGAGGCCGGCCTGCTGTGCGCCGCTTCGCGCAAGGTTGCGCGACGATCTTGCACGACGGCCGACGTGATGTGCGCCACAGTTGGCGCACGATGCTGCAACGATGGCAGGAGGCGTGCCACCACGAGAGAAGCGCTGCTCGCGCAATTGGCGCACGACGTCGACATGGAGTGCCGCTCTTGTAGCGGCCGCGCGCGCGCCCTTGCGCCGTGCGATTTTTCGTGGTGGCGGCCGCCGGCCGGCCGCCGCTCCTGCGAAGCTCCGGCGATGTCGTGACGGCTGATTTCTTCTAGGGTTTGGTTCAGGCCTGTCCCGGGCAGCCCGTGAAGTTTTTGGGCCGATATGAGATATCAGGCCCGTTTTGATCGATTTTGAAATTTTAAGTTTTTGGGCCTAGAATTGTTTTAAGCCCAATATTGATACAATTAAAATGAGTAAGATGTGATTTTAATTATGAAATATGATTTTATAATGAAATATGATTTTGTTGATTAAAATTTGTTTTTATCGGCAAAATACGATTTCGTAATTAGAATATGATTTTACGATAAATAATTAGATTATTTAAATTATGCATGTTAATTAGATTAATTGCATGATTGGGGTGATCGAGAGTCGTGCCCAATGTGTTAGGTGTATGCAATAGGTTTTGTATGATTTCGGTTTATTAATATTTGATTATCATTTACAGTGGGCCTGTTTATGGCCCGTTCCCACCCCTTGATAAATGTATCCCTTATTTGTCATAGTAAATTTAAATGTAAATTACTAGATTTAGTGGGAGGACATCCGAAGACGGTGGACAATGACGATAATGATATTGAAGACCGAAGATCTGTAAAAACCGGAAAGCTTTGTAATAGGATTGCATTGCATATTGCATTACCCCTAGGATTGGACCCAGGTCCGTGGCTGGCAACCACGGACCTCATAGCTCTCGCGATCGATCATCCCAATATTTACTTGATATATGTTGATATATAGATTGATTGAATCCGCATGTTGCATGTTTTAAATTAGATTTAAATATGCATGAGACCAAAAATTTTCAAAAATAAAATCCCTCGTTTTAAATTAGATTTAAAACTTATATCAAGATAAATGTTTATTCGATAAACAAAAGGGGTATTTAAAATTATTTAAATCAACCCTACCTTCCATCAACAATGGGTGTACGTCGATGCTACCCGTATACATGGCCCGGCTCATATTATTGAGGGGGTCATGTATGCCGGAAAGCTGTCCACGCCATTGACAACTGTTGTGAGTCGGCTGGAACTCCCTTTAACGTTGGCTCATATTATTGGGGACGTTAAGGGGACCGTCCTTCACGACTCAACATTGATGGGTCAATCTTGACACGTGATAGTAATCAGCGTCATATTATTGGGCCCTTACTGGACGTGAGGTGAATACATGAAGGTTGCACCGGTTGCAATCGGAAACTACCTTTTGGGGTCATGGATGGCTGATATTATTCGGGTCCATGATCGCTTGATTGGGCTCCACGTACCCACTAAAGAAACCTGTTTTCTCGATTTCATTAGAGGGTGGTGAAATCGTTAAAATAGTGGGAGGGTAATTCATAAAACTAAATGACCATGTTTTATGTCTTAGCGTTTATTTTATATATAGTTAGTAATGTATGTCTGTTTTCCCTTCAGTATAACTGCTTTATAAAATGGTTTCGATGAAAAACCCGCTTGCTGCTATACTGGATAGCAACAGGTTCACCGGTCTGAACTACCAAGACTGGCTCCGCAACCTTAATCTTGTATTGGCTTCGGAGAAGCTCCTCTATACGATAGAGAAGTCGCCTCCAGAGGAAACCCCTGCCGATATCAGCCCTGAGGAGCTGATTACGCTTAACCAATGGCGTGACGACGAGGTTAAGGACGTTTGCCACCACTGCCACAAGGCTGGGCATTGGAGGAGGAACTGCAAGGAGTACCTCGAGCAGTTGCGAACTGCAAAGGGATATTCTATTTTTAAATAAACATGTCTCTAAATTCAACTTCTTGGGTACTTGATACCGGATGTGGATCTCATATCTGCAATGATTTGCAGGTGATGACAAGAAGTCGACGTCTTAGAGAGGGTGAGACCCACTTGAGGCTTGGCAATGGAGCAAGGGTTGCTGCAGTAGCTATAGGGGATATCTGTTTATTTCTGTCTTCAAATTTTAAGTTGTTGTTACGAGACGTTTTATTTGTTCCTGAATTGATTAAAAACATTATTTCTATTCCTATGCTTGATAGAGATGGATATTCTTGTATGTTTGCTAATTCGATTTGCAATATTTACAAGAATGAATGTTTAATTGGAATTGGGGAACGCGAAAACGATCTATACACCTTAAGATTAAAAGACGTTCCAACTCGTGATGTCGAAGCACACACAACAACGATTAAACGGAAACACGATAACTTGAACCCAGCATAACTTTGGCACGCTAGGCTAGGTCACATTTCCCTAAGTAGGATGAACAAACTAGTTAGGAGTGACTTGTTTGATCTGTCAGACATCAACTCCCTACCGACTTGTGAATCCTGTCTGAAAGGAAAGATGACCAAGCAACCCTTCAAGGGCAAGGGTTAACGTGCCCAAGGCCTGTTCGATTTGATCCATACTGATGTGTGCGGCCCGTTTAGTATTGGTACTAAATATGGTCACACATACTTCATCACCTTTACCGATGATTACTCTAGATATGGGTACTTGTACTTGATGAAGTACAAGTCTGAATCCTTTGAAAGGTTCAAGGAATTCAAGGCTGAAGTATAAAATCAGTTAGGCAAAAGTATTAAGGCACTTCGATCTGATCGAGGTGGTGAATACTTAAGTACTGAGTTTCAAGACTATCTGAAAGAGAATGGGATTCTCTCACAGTGGACCCCTCTCCGGCCACACCACAGCTCAATGGTGTAGCGGAGCATCGTAATCGGACCTTGTTGGACATGGTTCGATCAATGATGATCTTCACTGAGCTTCCTACCTCGCTTTGGGGCTATGCGCTCGAAACGGCGGTAATGTTGTTGAACAATGTCCACACCAAGGCGGTGGATAAGACTCCGTATGAGATATGGATGGGAAAGCCACCCAAGTACTCATTTATGAGGATTTGGGGATGTCCTGCTGTAATGCCCAGAATCATTAAGAAGAGGATTAGTTGAGTAATTTCGACATTTAAGAATTTTATGAAGCTTGATTATGAGCTCGGATTTCTTCTGGAAGTGTTGGGTGATTCAGGAACTGTGTATCGTTAAATCGCGCTAAGTGTGAGAACCAGACGAAGTAACCAGGCGAAGCGATTTGATAAAATTAGCAGCAGGTTACTGTAGCTCGCGACTGGTGGAATTTGAATTTCAGTTGAAGCGTTAGTATTGATTTCAGCTGGAAGCAAACGCGCGAATGCCAGAGCTAATAAGAAAGCGCCACGTGTTGGTTACTACACGTAGAATCAGCAGCAAGAATTTCTTACGCATCTGCTGGTTTATATACCTGCTGGTTATTGATATGTATCTGCTGATTATTGATGTATCGGCTGGTTAATGATGACGTAGGTGCGACGTCGTCGTTTTGGTGATAAACGCAAACCAGTCGAGGGGGAAATGATTCCAGCTGAGAGACTAATACGACAGTGTTTTGACTTATGAACAGGAACCTCGATTCGATGTCGTTTTGCATTAATTAGCAACCAGACGAGGAATTGGGAATCAGTCGAGAGATTGTGGTATTTGCTGATTATCCAGTCGATGCGACACCGTTTTGAAATGTTGATACGATACCGTTTTGACTAATGTTGCGAAATCAGCCGTTGGAATAAGAGTGCGACCAGCTGCTGGTTTCTTTTAATCGAAGTGGTACCAGCTGAGGATACGTAACGACGTCATTGGAATTAGTATAACGACATCGTTTTGAATTTTGAAGTATTGCGACTGGATTTATGTTGCGACTGGATTCATGTTGCGACTGGTGGCTACTCCAGCTGGTTGTTGCTTCTGCTGAAGAACAAGAGAATGATATTCGAACAGCAACTGAGGACGATCAACAGCAGTTGAGGAATCTGTTGATCGTTATCCACTTTCGAAGAGGTGGAAGTATATCTTGGTTGAATACTCAGCATGACACGTGGAACTCGAATTGAACACGTTGGAAACGCTGCAGAGCCACAGAAATCGTTGTCTATAAATAAGAGTGAATTTGAAATGCTGAGAACATCTTGATTTCACCTATCGACCTTTGATCTTGCGAGTATCTCCGGAAGTGAGGATCAGAGCTTAAGAACACTGATTGAAGTATTTGAAAATAGAGGAACAAAGGTATAATCTGACAGAAGAGTCAGGAACTAGATTACTCGAGAATGATATTTCTTGAGTATTCCGCTGAAATCACATACATATTTGATTACTGTTCTTGATTTAGAACTGTTCTTGATTTAAGGACTTGAGTTATGTGTGTATCGATCCATCACAGGTAGTGGATCTTTTATATTTGCATGAGTTTGCATACTGAAGAGAATTGAATTGATTCTAATGCCCAGGACTGAGTTGGCCTGATTTTCGAAGCCGGAGATGGTTTCGATAGATGAATATTAATGTCAAGATCGGATACGAATCTTGATGGCGTCGAACTGATATGGAATCAATTCTGAGATCGAAGAGGAGAACTAGAATCATTTCATGTCATTGCATTTGTTTACAGTTGATAAACTGTTGTGCATTTTATTGTTATTATGCGTACCTGCTGATTATATTGAGATGATTCTCACCGGAGTTTATCCGGATGTTGTTTTGTTTTGTATGTGTGCATGACAACAGGAAGAAAGAACTAGTGGGGAGCAACCACGGGTAGCGAGAAATACTACCTAGACGCTCGATCAGCAGCAGGAAGACTAAACATCAGCTGATAGTCTAGATGTTGGGACAATTGGACTTAGGTTGCTTACGTCTGGTTTTGTATATAAGACATAAGCGTGTACTAGTGAACTTAGCTTGTAACCGCTGTAAACTTTAAAGTATTTGTGTAAATGAATCATGTTTACGCTACCAGCTGAACTTATTACGCTTCTGCTGATTTATGCTTCTGCTGGTTAAATTTTTTTTTTTTTAAGTTATGTATAAACCAGATTAGATTGTTAAAATTGTTTAGTTTACATTAATAACCCACTGATTAAGATTAGAAGATTAATTGTGAGCAGAGAGCCTCACACCTGCTTACGTGAAGCAGATAGTGGGAGATAAGCTGGATACGAGATCCATCTTATGCTACTTCATAGGGTATCCAAAGAATTCCATTGGATACTACTTCTACTATCCGAGCGAAACAAAAGTGTTTGTTTCTAGGAATGCCACCTTTATGGAAAGGAAATTTCTACTTGATAGAAAAGGCAAAATAGTAGAACTCGAAGAGATTCGAGATCCAATCGAAGTACCAAGTGAGTCTCCTGCACCTACAGAGCCAATACCAGAAATGGTCGCACCTAGGAGGTCCGAAAGGATTCGTAGGGCTCCTGAGAGATATGGTTTTCTCCTTGAAGATGACCAAGGTGATCAAGTTGTTGAATCTGATCCAAGAACTTTCAAGGAGGCAATTTCCGATGCTGATTCTAATTTGTTGCTTGAAGCAATACAGTCTGAGTTTGACTCAATGCAAACCAAGTTTGGACTCTGGTTAACCCTCCCGAAGGAATCGTTCCTATTGGGTGTAAATGGGTATACAAGAGGAAACTTGGGCCTGATGGTAAGGTAATGACCTACAAGGTACGACTGGTAGCGAAAGGTTACACTCAAAGGAAAGGTGTTGACTATGATGAAACCTTCTCGCCAGTCGCAATGTTCAAGTCAATTAGAATATTGTTAGCCATAGCCGCATGGTACGACTATGAGATATGGCAAATGGATGTGAAAACAGCGTTCCTTAATGGAAACATTAAGGAAGAGATCTATATGACGCAGCCTGAGGGTTTCACATCTGTTGGAAGCGAGCATAAGGTATGCAAGCTTCAGAGATCGATCTACGGTCTCAAACAAGCATCGCGAAGTTGGAACCTGAGATTCGATGAAACAATTAAGGAATTTTGTTTCATCAAAAATCACGAGGAGCCATGTGTCTATAAAAAGGTAGTTAAAAGCGCTGTGACGGTCCTAGTACTTTATGTTGATGACATTCTACTCATTGGGAATGATGTAGGAATGTTGCAGTCAACAAAAGTATGGTTGTCTAGCAGATTTTCGATGAAGGACATGGGTGAAGCATCCTATATTCTTGGAATACAGATCTATCGGGATAGATCTAAACGGATGATCGGACTCACCCAAGCTGCCTACATCGATACCATACTTAAGAGGTTCTCTATGGAAGAGTCCAAGAGAGGACACCTACCTATGTGCCACGGGGTCACTCTATCCAAGTCTATGTGTCCAAAGACTAATGAGGAGATAGAGAGTATGGCACGTGTGCCATATGCCTCGGCTATAGGTAGTATTATGTATGGCATGATCTCGACTAGACCGGATGTCGTGTATGCTCTGAGTGTCATGAGCCGCTACCAGGCCAACCCCGGCCAATTGCATTGGAAGGCCGTGAAGGATATTTTTAAGTACTTACGAGGGACTAAGAATATGTTCATGGTCTATGGGGGTGGTGAACTGAAACTGGAAGGCTACACTGATTCTAGCTTCCAGTGTTACGTGGATGATTCGAAATCAACCTCTGGATTTGTATTCATGCTCAATGGTGGTGCTGTCTCTTGGAAGAGTTCCAAGCAAGACACCATCGCGGATTCAACCACTGAGGCTGAGTACATTGCAGCATCATCTGCTGCTAAGGAGGCCGTTTGGGTAAGGAATTTCGTCGAAGAGTTGGGCGTCATTACTAATGGAGTTGGTCCAGTCCCGGTGTACTGCGACAACACGGGTGCCGTTGCGCAAGCAAAGGAGCCTAGGTCTCACCAAAGATCCAAACACATACTGAGGAAATACCACATAATCCGGGATATTGTGGCTAGAGGTGACATAGCAGTTGAGAGAGTCGCCTCTGCGGACAACATTGTTGATCCACTTACGAAGCCCTTTCCAGGACCCTTGTTTGAAAAACATCGCGAAACAATGGGACTGCGTCTGATGAGTAGTTGGCTTTAGGGCAAGTGGGAGATTGTTAGAGTAGATACCCAACTAGCCAACGTGTTGCGTGTGGGTTTATAGACTCTTGTATGAAACAATCTTTATATATGATATTCGCATTTATTATATGGCATTATTTACTTTCATTGTATGTATGATGATTTACAATTGCGTTGAGTAAAGACCTAGAATGCACTCAAGTGTATGTTAGATGTGATAGTGGGTATGACGGCTATCATAAAACACATCTAATAGTCACTGTGTATTCTGAACTGTTCCTAGTCGATTGGGCCGTCAAAATTAGGATAAGGCCGCCCGAGTTCGAGACTAGTATCAGCGATGCGAAGTACCATGTTTCATTGGTAGGGAACATTGTGATGTTCTGAGCATGCAGATAGATAGTGACCTGGTGATCTATCGAACTACCCTCCTTCGGACTTTCCAAGTGGTTACCATTTGTCGAGTGGATAAGTCCAAGGTCTTGGTTGTACTGATTAGTCCTCACGACTCGAAACGTCATTGAGACTCTACATGATAGGCGTCTCACTTTGACCCGTTTGCCGACTCACTTGGGGTCATAAGGCGTCAGGATTGGGTGAGACCCCGATGCATGTAGGAGTCGATGCATCGTTGTCGAGGATTCACAGCTCGCAGACATGCGTTGATATCCTATGCTATCTGAGGGGATAATAGTGTATAAATCTCTGTCCAGAGTACTAGAAGTGTTTTAGGTAAATGTGTTTACCTAGTTACACTCACGATGTCACTATTAGATCTCCAAGATGTATGCATAGCTATCGGATCTATAGCGACTCTCGATTTACCAATGGTCTTTGATCTGATCGGGATATATGGATTGAAAGGACCGTACTGTACGCTAACCACGACCAACTGGTTCTTGCAGGCACTATCAGTGATACCTATGGGATCATGGGGCGATGTTGCTAGACGCTTTACCATGATCCGATGGGCAAGTCCGGAATTGTGATTCTGGAGCCACAATGGTTGTTGGCCCACGGCTAGCTGTATCCCTGAACCATTGAGGGTCACACAAGTACTGGATTCGAGATTCCCGCACGGATACTCAGCTCAATGTGTTGAGCACGAGAAGAGGATTTTGGGGAGTGCGACTTCCTAAAAGTCAACATGGGTCAAACCGGGGTTTCCCGCTGTTGAGGGGCAAAACGGTCATTTTGCACTGGGGTTCTGAAAAACGGTTTTTCAGAACATAGTGTTCAGTTTTGGAAACTGAATCGATCGGTCCGATCTGATCGGTGATCGGAGTTACGATGAAGTCTCGGTGGTGGAGATGAACAGAATGTTCATCGTTGGACCCGGGCCCGTTGGGCCGGTCAAAATCCAACACTTAAATCTATTTAATTAGACTTAAGCCAAGACTTAATATACATAACTTACAACACTTAACCTAAACCTAGATTGCAACCGCCGCCCCTCTCCTCTCTCAAGCCGCCGCCGTGTGCGCCGCCGCCGCCGCCGCCCTCTTCGCCGGAAATTCGTTCCGGCAAATTCGATGAGGAGAATCCGTCCGCACAGATCTCGTCACGCCTTCTAGTGCAGGGTGACTAAGGAGTCTCGTATACGGTCATGGACCGGATTGGCGATATCTACCGCAATCTACCGTGAAGAGCCGACGTTATTGTAACTACGGTTGGAGCCAGGCACAAGTGCCAGCAAGGTAGTGTTTTTGAACACCCTATGTATGACAATTGTTTTGTTATTATCGTATTGATCGTCTCACGGCGTCATTTTTCTGTTCTTCCGCTGCCTAGCCGGAGGGCGTGATCCGGATCCCCTTACATTCAGTTCATCCTATCACCGTGATTTCATCATAACTCCGATAGACGATCTGATCGGATCGATCCACACAGTTTCCAAAACTGAGTATTATGATGAGAAAACAATTTTTCAGACCACCTAGTCCAAAATTGCAGTTTAGCCCCTCAACTATGGGAGATCGTAATTTGACCTCTGTTGACTTTTAGGAAGTCGCACTCCCTAAATTCCTCCTCCTATGCTCAACACATTGAGCTCAGTTTTCGTGTGGGAATCGTGAATCCAGTACTTGTGTGACCTTCAATGGTTCAGGGATACAGCTAGCCGTGGGCCCACAACCATTGCGACTCCGAAATAACAATTTCGGACTTGCCCATCGGATCATGGTGAAGCGCCTAGCAACATCGCCCCATGATCCCATAGGTATCACTGATAGTGCCTGCAAGAACCAGTTGGTCGTGGTTAGCGTACAGTATGGTCCTTTCAACACATATATCCCGATCAGATCAACGACCATTGGTAAATCGAGAGTCGCTAGAGATCCAATAGCAATGCATACATCTTGGAGATCAAATAGTGACATCGTGAGTGTTACTAGGCAAACCCATTTACCTAAAACACATCCAGTACTATGGCCAGAGATTTATCACACTATTATCTCCTCAGATAGCATAGGACATCCACGCATAAAAGCGAGCGGTGAATCCTCCACAACAAAGCATCGACTCCTACATGCATCGGGACCTCACCCAATCCTTCCACCTAATGACCCCAACTGAGTCGGTAAACCGGTAAAAGTGAGTTGCCTATCATGTAGAGTCTCAATGACGTTTCGAGTAGTGAGGACTAATCAGTACAACCAAGACCTCGGACTTATCCACTCGACAAATGGTAACCACTTGGAAAGTCCGAAAGAGAGTAGTTCGATAGATCACCAGGTCACTATCCATCTACATGCTCAAAACATCACAATGTTCCATACCAATGAAACATGGTACTTCACATCGCAGATGCTAGTCTCAAGTTCGGGAGGCCTTATCCTCATTTTGACGGTCCAATCGACTAGGAACGCGTTCATAATACACAGTGACTATTAGATGTGTTTCATGATAGCCATCATATCCACTATCACATCTAACATACACTATGGTGCATTCTAGGTCTTTATCCAACACAATTGTTAACATTATAACATAATGAAAATAAAGAATGCCATAATAGAAATGCGTATTTCATAAATAAAGATCGTTATACACAAGAGTCAATAAAACCCACATGCCACAAGTTGGCTAGTTGGGCATCTACTCTAACAAGAACAGTTTTCTGTTGGTCGTAGAGAAGCTACCTACAACACCAATGTTAGCTTTGCCTTTGGGTTCAGGTGGTTTTGTGGTTTGTTCGGAAGCTTCTTTGAATGGATTGGGTTGTGTGTTGATGCAGAATGGTCGAGTCATTGTGTATGCTTCTCATTAGTTGAAACGCATGAGACTCGATACTCAGTTCATGATTTGGAGTTGGCAGCAGTGGTCTGTGCCTTGAAGATTTGGCGCCACTATCTGTATGGTGAATAGTTTGTGGTGTATACAGTCCACAAGAGTCTTCATATATGTTTTCTCAGTCATATTTGAACATGAGACAACGTAGATGGATGGAGATGCTTAATTTTGACTGTGAGATCCAATATCAGCCTGGGAAAGTGAATGTAGTTGCTGATGCATTGAGCAGGAAGGCTCAAGTGGCGATGCTGGCTTCGTTGCAGATTTCGAAGGTCCATGAGCAACAAAGCACTACTGGTTGGCGGTTTTACCCAGGTGAGGATTATGTTGTGGTGTCTTATTTTCAAGTTGAGCCACAGATTGTTTCGAATATTATAGCAGCTCAAAGAACAGATCCATCTATTCATGAGTTGAAGTTGAAAGTTAGAGCTGGACAGTTGGAAGAATTTTCTGTCTCATCTGATGTTTGTTTCAGATTTCGTGGCAGGTTGGTAGTGCCAAATCTGATTGATTTGAAGGAGGAGATCTTGAGAGAAGCACACTTTAGTAGACATAGTGTCCATCCTGGTGCAAGGAAGATGTACCATGCCTTGAATCCACACTTCTGGTGGGCAGGTTTGAAGGGTGATGTTGCTGATTTTGTTTCACGTTGTTTGAACTGTCAGCAAGTTAAGGCAGAAAGGATGAGACCTGGTGGTTTATTGCAGAGCTTAGAAGTGCCCCAATGGAATTGGGAGCACATAGCTATGGATTTTGTAGCGCATTTTCCTCGTTCAAGCAGAAGTTGTGATGCTGTGTGGGTTGTTATTGATAGATTGTCGAAGTCTGCTCACTTAATTCCCTACAATATGACGTATTCTTTGAAGAAAATGGTGAAGATGTACATAGATTTCATGGTGAGATTGCACGGTATGCCTGTGTTCATTGTTTCAGATCATGATCCGAGGTTCACTTCCAGGTTTTGGAAGAGTTTGCAAACAGCTTTGGGTACCAGATTGGCTATGAGTACTACTTATCATCCCCAAATCGATGGCCAAGCTGAGAGGACTATCCAGATTTTAGAGGATATGTTGAGAGCTGTGGTGATGGATTTCAGTTGTAGCTGGTAGGATTCATTGTCTTTGGTTGAGTTTTCTTATAATAACAGCTACCAGGTGACAATTGGAATGGCATCATTTGAGTCTTTATATGGTAGGAAGTGCAGATCGCCTATATGTTGGGAAGAAGTGGGGGAGAAGCAGCTGTCTTCTCCAGAATCTGTGCAGCAGATGAGAGATCAGGTAGAATTTGAACATGAGACAACGTAGATGGATGGAGATGCGTTAATTTTGACTGTGAGATCCAATATCAGCCTGGGAAAGTGAATGTAGTTGCTGATGCATTGAGCAGGAAGGCTCAAGTGGCGATGCTGGCTTCGTTGCAGATTTCGAAGGTCCATGAGCAACAAAGCACTACTGGTTGGCGGTTTTACCCAGGTGAGGATTATGTTGTGGTGTCTTATTTTCAAGTTGAGCCACAGATTGTTTCGAATATTATAGCAGCTCAAAGAACAGATCCATCTATTCATGAGTTGAAGTTGAAAGTTAGAGCTGGACAGTTGGAAGAATTTTCTGTCTCATCTGATGTTTGTTTCAGATTTCGTGGCAGGTTGGTAGTGCCAAATCTGATTGATTTGAAGGAGGAGATCTTGAGAGAAGCACACTTTAGTAGACATAGTGTCCATCCTGGTGCAAGGAAGATGTACCATGCCTTGAATCCACACTTCTGGTGGGCAGGTTTGAAGGGTGATGTTGCTGATTTTGTTTCACGTTGTTTGAACTGTCAGCAAGTTAAGGCAGAAAGGATGAGACCTGGTGGTTTATTGCAGAGCTTAGAAGTGCCCCAATGGAATTGGGAGCACATAGCTATGGATTTTGTAGCGCATTTTCCTCGTTCAAGCAGAAGTTGTGATGCTGTGTGGGTTGTTATTGATAGATTGTCGAAGTCTGCTCACTTAATTCCCTACAATATGACGTATTCTTTGAAGAAAATGGTGAAGATGTACATAGATTTCATGGTGAGATTGCACGGTATGCCTGTGTTCATTGTTTCAGATCATGATCCGAGGTTCACTTCCAGGTTTTGGAAGAGTTTGCAAACAGCTTTGGGTACCAGATTGGCTATGAGTACTACTTATCATCCCCAAATCGATGGCCAAGCTGAGAGGACTATCCAGATTTTAGAGGATATGTTGAGAGCTGTGGTGATGGATTTCAGTTGTAGCTGGTAGGATTCATTGTCTTTGGTTGAGTTTTCTTATAATAACAGCTACCAGGTGACAATTGGAATGGCATCATTTGAGTCTTTATATGGTAGGAAGTGCAGATCGCCTATATGTTGGGAAGAAGTGGGGGAGAAGCAGCTGTCTTCTCCAGAATCTGTGCAGCAGATGAGAGATCAGGTAGATCTGATTCAACAGCGTAGGAATGCTGCACAAGATCACCAAGCTAGCTATGCGAACAGAAGGCGTAGGCCACTAGAGTTTCAGGTTGGAGATCTGGTTTTTCTGAAAGTTTCTCCTTTTAGAAGTGTTATGAGATTTGGTCTCAAGGGAAAGTTAGCTCCTCGTTATGTTGGACCTTATGAGATTGTAGAGAGGATCGGACCATTGTCTTATTGTTTGTTGTTTCCACTAGATCTGTCCTGATTACATGATGTTTTTCATGTGTCTATGTTGTGAAAGTATGAGCCAGATCATTCTCATGTGTTCCGAACTGACGAGGTGGAGGGCGTAGGCCACTAGAGTTTCAGGTTGGAGATCTGGTTTTTCTGAAAGTTTCTCCTTTTAGAAGTGTTATGAGATTTGGTCTCAAGGGAAAGTTAGCTCCTCGTTATGTTGGACCTTATGAGATTGTAGAGAGGATCGGACCATTGTCTTATTGTTTGTTGTTTCCACTAGATCTGTCCTGATTACATGATGTTTTTCATGTGTCTATGTTGTGAAAGTATGAGCCAGATCATTCTCATGTGTTCCGAACTGACGAGGTGGAGCTGGATCGGACTTTGAGTTATGTGGAATATCCCTTGCAGATCTTGGACAGAAAGGAGAAGAAGTTGAGGAACAAGACCATTCCTTGGGTGATTGTCCAGTGGATCAAACATGGTAGAGAAGAAGCTATGTGGGAGCTAGAAGAGAAAATGCAACGTGAATGGCCTCATCTGTTTGAGTAGCTTTTGCATTAACTCCAGTAGCTAGTTTGTTTGTTGTTGTTTGTTCCAGTTATCTTGAACTCTTGGTTAGTAGCCTCTCGTCGTGGATTGGAGGGTTGCTGGTTGTTCTATGCATAGCGTGATTTTTTAGTGTTTGGTATTCTGTTGAGTTTTGGTTCATATATTGATCTGTTGTTTGATTTCGAGGATGAAATCTTATTTTCAGCGGGGGAGAGATGTGAGACCCGAAAGTTATTGAGTTGATTGAGTTAATTAATCGGGTTTCTATTTTATGTGTTTAGAACAGATCTGGACAGTTGTAGAGTTCAACAGGATAGTAGTCGGATTCGGGGAGTTGAGAAGTGCTGGTTGGTGAATTCGGATTTGGTTTTGGTTGATTGTAATCGGAGCTAGAGGCCAAATCTGGTTGTCGCGAAGTATTCGAGATATGTGGGTTGGATATCGTGCGCGGGTAGCGATACGCCATCGTTTGAGAGGAATCGGATTTGAGTTTTGTTATTTATTAGCACTGCGTGAACCGGCATGGTTCGAGAGTTTACTGTAGACCGGATTCGGGTTGTTTAGACCGGATGGTAGTACGATGTCGTTTTGGATTTCAACGATCGCTGGTTAGTGTGGTATCAGATCTGGTCTTTCACATCTGGGTGATTTGTTTAGGAGCGACGCGACGCCGTTTAGAGAGACACGTGTATGTGTTAATTGTTTAGTGGTGCGATATCATTCGTCAGTAGCATGCTGGTGTAGCGTATGTTCCAGATCTGGAGTGTTACGCAGATAAGAGTGGGTATCAGCTTTGAGCCAATGTCGTCGGTGGCTATTGTTCATCAGACTTGGGGAACTTAAGTAGTATTTATAGAAGACTTTGACCGTAGTCTTGCTATTGTTTTCCCAACACTTAAAAATATTTCTCGTAACATTACCCTGTCATGATACCCTAGCTAATGTTCACCGAAGCTTATTTCTTCCATTGTCGGCGGTAGACAGCTCCGATTGAAGCAAGAGTGGTAGCGCTGGACTCCTCTTGCTAAGGCGATTCGTTCTATAACTATTTCGTAGGCTTGGGATAAGCTGGAAGCAGATCGCAAAGGAAGCTACATTGTGTAGTCTGTTAGCATTTGAGCAGAATTGCTTCTTCCGTTCAGGTTGCTTGTTTTGTAAGTGTTAGTTCCTACCTTGTGCTTCGTTTAGAGCAGTATGTTGTCTAGAAGGGTAGAAGAGAGCTGGGTGGAGCTCGTAGCTCCCAGTTCGTATGTTCTGTGTTACTGTCCCTGAGCTTTGAATTGTATTGGTTTATCATGTTTCAGATGTGCTTCGTTTAGAGCAGTATGTTGTCTAGAAGGGTAGAAGAGAGCTGGGTGGAGCTCGTAGCTCCCAGTTCGTATGTTCTGTGTTACTGTCCCTGAGCTTTGAATTGTATTGGTTTATCATGTTTCAGATCTGGTTGCTCAGGACCGCTTGTGTGGTAATTGTAGCTCGGAACTAAGGTACGGATGTGAGCTTGTTTTACAGCGTTGAAATTGGCATGGATATTATGTGTGCTGCTGTGTATGTTTCTGTGTTGTTATTGCTTGCTTCTGTTGTGTTGATTATTGCAAGCTGTTGCATTTGCGTACACGCATTATCATGTTGAGCTCAGATCTTGTTTAGCCGTGCCTTGTTGTGTTGATCTGTGAGTACCAGGATGCTTGTTTTGGAGGCCGAGCGGGTAACTCCTGCCACCCTCATCTCCCTTTTGGGATCTGTTAGCCACTATGAGCGGAGTGGGTAGCTCCCACATATCATGAGTTGGGCAACAACAGGTTGAGTGATTTGTTGTGCATCTGGTACCGTGTATTGAGACGAGTGTGTAGCTCCCATATACTCATACACCCCGTGGCCACTATCTTCCAATTGATTGGATACCAGTTGTTGAACAATTCCTTGAGATCCTTTGGCTCCATGCCTTCAGTTGTAGCCTTGTTCTCATGCATAGCATTCGCATTTTTTCTGTTTCTATTTAACTGCTGTTTTTCAGTTGCTCTCCGTACTGGGGTTTGACCCCTTGTCCTCTGGGGCTAGTTGTCTTGTTTTCCTGCGTGTGTTTCAGGTTATCATGGTTTCTCCGCTGGTCGTGGAGTTAATCCAGCTGGTAATGCCCCGGGAGATGGATAGAGTGTCCCAGTTATGTAGTAGATACATGTTATATTCTTGTTATATTGTATTGTATCTATGTTGAGCGAGAGACTCATATTTTTGTTGATTGGGAGTCACTCTATGTTTGTATTGCTGTTAGTTGTTGTATTGGGTTTTCAGTGTTGTAAAACCGTATATTCTTGTTTATATTGTATTGTATCTATGTTGAGCGAGAGACTTCATAGTTTTTGTTGATTGGGAGTCACTCTATGTTTGTATTGCTGTTAGTTGTTGTATTGGGTTTTCAGTGTTGTAAAACCAGTATTTTGGATATCAATGTATTTTAACTTATGTTTTCTAAGTCATGCCAAAGCAAAAAATTTTAGCCACTAATTTAATGCTTCCGCTATTGTTTATTGCGTGGTTAACTCTTTGTTGTGCATCGGGCCTGACAATCCTGGTCGGATAAGCGCAAATAGTCAAAAATAACTTCCAGAGATTTTATCCAGCTTTCAGCTATCAGTGGATCAGTTATACCAGAAAACTCCTGTGGGGGCTGACGTCTAAACCATTCAAGGTCCTCATGACTAGACATTCGTCCTGTTGATTGATCATTTTCGTGACTCGATTGGTCAACCAGGAATTCCAACAATTGATCCATGCCATCTAAAACACGATTACTACCACCTGATTCACGATCCACTTCTATACTATGTCTTCCTCCTATTCTTCTTCCTGACATTATCTGTATTCATAGTCCAAATCCACCACAAAACTATCATGAAAGAATCCTATATACTAGAACATAAACATAAAACTCACAGATTAATTGAAGTGGCTGGCGAGAAATGTCTTAGATAGGAAGAAGTATTTATCTGAAGGACCATGCTCTGATACCAATTGTAACGACCCACTTTTCGAATTGAAATTATAATAAATTGAAGGTTCGAATTGAATTATACTCAAAATTTGTACTTGGCCCAAAGACAATTAACCAAATACTTTTGGGCTAAATTACGTATATAAAATTTCATATCATGACTGGAAGAAAACAGCTTAGGGCTTAAAGAAAACTGGATATAAAATTTAAAAATAATTTGTTCAGTTTACAGAGAACTGTTTATGCAATAACTGATACAAATTCGATACGAACTGAATTAACTAAAAACTGAATTGAACAGCTATGAATTCTGGCTAGCGCGAAACAAGGTTCCACGATAATCACCCCGATCTGTTCAACTCGCACCAACCAGAAACCTCCAAACCTGGTCATCTGCACTTGGGAAAACTAGTGAGCCTACAGGCACTGCAAGAAAATCTAGAAATAACTAAGCATAGGTAGTACAAGCATCAAAATAGCTTTTACTGTAAACTGAAATCTTGTAAGCTGATAGAACTCGAAAGCTAAACAACTATAAACTGGTAAAATGATAAAGAAAACTAAACATGCTTGAAACAATTAAAACCTTTACTAGTATTAAAAGAAGTAAGCTTTAACATAAAATATTCTCAATGTTGTGGTTGTAAACAACCCTGTTTTCAATTCTTTTTTTCTATTTAGTTATGGCACAGAAACTATCCTTAGGTCAGTCGCTTGAACAAGCTATCATCTGTATGCAGGCTCTGGGGAATAAATCCCAAACTATGTGAAGGGGTATACAGTTTGTCAACCATAATCCTTGTCCTTCCTATGAAGGGGCACACCGGTTGGTCAGCCAACGTCCTCACCCTTCCGCTGCTGACCGTTGTTTATCTTTGCCATAAATCACTTGAAACTTGACATATACTTCCTTTAAAACTATTATGATATTAGACAGGGAAAATTTTGTCATTCCTCCTTCGTCACCTTTCCATATATAATTAAAACATTTTTTGTTCTGAAAATTTCTTTAAACTTCTCTGTAAATTAGAACTTTCTTTAAACTGTTTTTCTATTAAAATTTCTTTAAACTGCTTTTCTTTGATATGAATAAGATCACTTGCATATGTGGTTTGCTATTTTAAAACTCATTTGATGTTCTAAAGCCACTGGTATTTCATTGGAGTTCAATCGTAGAAGAAAACTCGAATCAGCTCAGGCTATAGAAACAAATAACGAATAGCAGAGCTCTAAGCTGAAAAACTATCTCTTGAAGTTGGGTTACATTCGAACAGACTAAAGTTATAACTTCGGATCAAAGATAAATGAAATAAGAATTAAACTTGAAATTACAATATCAGTCTAGAGTATACCTAAGCTGAATCAGTCCGGCTAAGGGTATGAACAACTCACGAGCATAAACAAGCTCAGAATAGAAAATTAGATCTGGGTTGTTTGGTCAACTCAGATTAGGAAAAATTTAACACAAATTAAATTAGCAGACTGGATTAAAATGGTCAAAAAAATTAAACTCAGATCGGACAATGAAATCAGATCGCAGGTTCAGAACAACTCAAGGAATGACACAAATCGCGACTTAAAATCAACTCGAAAAATAATCAGATCACGAACATAACTCAATAATGACTAATAACTTAGAAGATTTCCTAAGTTTGTGATGGATCTGTTTTGACAGATCCTGATTAAGTTTTGAATTACACAAAACCTGTTATTGTGTTTCTAAGAATTCCACTTGAGTGTACAGATTCTAGCTATCGAAGAAGATGATGAACAGTCGAAGAATCTGTCCAGCCGATAGTTCACAATATAAACAATCAGCAGTTGGTTTGGTGTTCATGGAATCAGCAGCTGGATTAGCAATGGAGACGTCCAAAGTTGAATCAGCTGTTCGTAATCATGCGGAGGCCAAGATTGAACCAGCTGGAGCATAGTAAACCAGCTGGAACGATGACAACCAGCTGAAAGCGCTAAAGTAGAGAAGTGAACCTAGCTGGTACATGTTTTGAGAAAATCAGCTGTTCGTAATCAAGCGGAGGTCAAGATTGAACCAGCTGGAGCATAGTAAACCAGCTGGAACGATGACAACCAGCTGAAAGCGCTAAAGAGAGAAGTGAACCAGCTGGTACATGTTTTGAGAAGTCTGCTGGAGAAATAAATCGAAGAAGAAGATTCCAATTATAAGTACTGTTGATGAATCTATTAACAGTCGCTATTCAAGAAGCTAAGAAGAGTCGCAAGATGGAGCTGGAACGATAAAGATCAGCTGTAGCGCTAAGTGTAGATGACATCAGCAGTGACGTCATCATTCAGCAGGAAGCTACAGTGATCAGCAGGAAGCTATCAGCAGATGAGAAGAGAAGTGAAAGAGATGAAGCGACGTCGTGCTGAAGAACTAGAAGATGATATTTGAAGTTGGCGATTGCAAAACGATGTCGCGTGAATAAGTTGGAACGACAGCGTTTTGCATTCGCGAAAAGAACCAGCAGGTACTTTTCTCAAGAGGAATCAGCAGGTAGCTTGTACATCCAGACGCAAGTGAGAAGCGACGTCGTAAAGGAGGAAATCCAGTCGCAAGCTACTGTTCACCAGCAGATGCTATTTAGAGATAGCGATAGCAAAACGATGTCGTTTACATAAGTTGATACGACAGCGTTTTGCTCTTGCGCTAAAGATTCAGCAGATGCTCTTTGCGATGAAGAAAATCAGCAGGTACTTCTCTCAAGAGAAAGCAGCAGGTAGCAACAGTACTTCCAGGCGTAAGCTATAATAAACCAGCTGTTGCTACGCATCCAGTCGTTGGGAAATCCAGTCGCGAGATTCAGTGTTATTGCATATCCAGTCGCAAGCTTTGCGTATCCAGTCGCAAAGATCCAGACGCAAGAAAAGAGGAAGTAGCAAAGTGACGCAACCAGGTGCAAAGATCCGGTCGACAAAGAATTTAGCAGAAGCGCAAAGCAGTAGTAGAGCTTCATCAGCAGCGAAGCAGTTGACGACTTACGAGAGTTGGATGTCAACTGCTGAGCTCAATTCAAATGGCGAAAACGACAAGAAGCCTGCAAAAGAAAAGGACGCAAGTACTATTCCCTGTCGGTACTTTACAAGAAACATTTCAAACGGGAAGAATTTTGTGTCCAACGGGATTAATTTGAACAGAGGCTTTATATATTCGAAGAGAGCGCCATTGAAGGCGGCGCTGCGTAACTGCAAGGCAGAGGCAGTGAGAGTTTTTGTTGCATAGAAAATAAAATCAATAGAAGACAACAACAGAGGGAAAAATGAATCTGAAGTGAAGCTGTCAATTACCATTCGAGAGAGAGAGCTTTATTGAAGTTGACAGTGGAGCTAGAATTAGCTTGTTAGAGCCTTTCCCTAGTGTGTGAGAAAAACAGAGAGTTGAGAGCTTTATTGTATCAATCTCACACACAGAGATTCATTCACACTTTATTGGTGAATGAATCTCAAAACGTTTAACAGTTACGTCCAAGAACGATGACGCAAAACTTGTGTATGTAGTTAGTCACACAGTTGAGGCTGTTGTGCATTTGAGGAGTCTAGGAGTTCTCACAGCTGCTGGTTGTGGGATTGGGTCTGTACACAAGTTGTAAGATCAAATCTTCTAGTGGAGCCTTCCGAGGTGGAAGAAGGGGAGATGTAGGACATTGAGGTCCGAACTTCCAGAAACAAACCTGTTGAGTATCGTGTTCTTTATTCATTCAATTCAGCATTTACTTTAGCATCTCAAGCATAAGCAGATTTCAGCACGCACGCATAACAAATCAGCACTTGCATTTCCTTAGCATCGCATAAACTGTTAGCACACAAGCACTTGCAAGTCTCGAACAGATTTATGTTGTACATAAATCTGTTTGAGTTGTTTTAAAATATAGGATTCAGTTCTGGTATTTTCCGCATGATTTTTAAATCATACCAGATCTGTTTTCGGTGCTCTTCTTCGTGTGATTTTAATTGTTCAAGAACATCGAGGTATTGCAGCTCCAGTTTGTATCAGCAGCGCGCAAAATTTTTAATGTCCTTTAAACAGCGGCTGCTGATCTTTTTGATCCTATTTTTGGGACCATCAGTTTGAATCAAATAAAAATATCTAAGGAAACATTCCAGAAACAAGAAAACGTAAGCTGCAGAACATCCGAAAAATTTGAAAAAGAAACTGCCTCAAACATCGTAAAACATTTCGAACAACTTTTATGAATCAAACCTCCAGAAAATCAATAATTCATCTTTGTGTTTGATAAATTTGATAACATTTCTCAAACATTTAAAACTCATACAAACATGTAAAGAGGAAATCAATATATGTTTTCCAAAGTACAACAAAAACAAAGTTTACTTTCCTCTACTGCTGAACACAGCTAAAAAAAATCCTCCGCCGTTGAAACACTTACAAACATGATCAAAATTACTTTGAAAGAGTTTTGAAGCACTGGTCGGCAAAGAGATTTTTCCCACAGTACCCACCACTTTCAAATTGGAAATCATTCGAAGAAGTTTGATAATGAGGGTGAAGGTACTTGGGACGTGTGAGAAAAAGAATTATCAGATGATAATTAAGAGATAATCGGATCAGATTAGCGTTTAACCCATAGAGATACTTCAGCCGGGTAAGCTGCTGGTGAAGAGATCAGCTTGGAAGTGTGTCGGTCCAGGTTTGTTGCCGAGCTGGTTTCTTTAGTTGTTCAGGTTTCGATGCGAGTTAGACCTGGTTTCCAGATCTGGGTGACAAGTTATTAGTAGAGATGTTGAAGCTGGAGGATTTGAGTTAATAGGAATCAGTTTTGTTACCAGCTGGTTTGTGGTTTTGTGCGACCTGGTTGAGGTAAACTGTTCGAAGTCGAGTGTAAGCTGGTGCCAGCTTAGAGGTCTTCTGGTGGTTTTTGAAGATAAACCAAGGCCAGTTTTGGTTTAAGCTGGTTGGACAGATCAGTCCTGAGATGTTGGTAACTTATGGGTTTGGTTTGGATCAGATCGGGCGTAAGCTGGCCTAATAGTATATCTCTGAGTTTGATGAGCTGGTTTTGGGGATACTAGCTTAGAGGTGAAAAGTTTTGAGGTTTCCAATGTTGAGCAAGCTGGACTCATCTTAGAGATGTGCTGGATACTCCGAGCTGGTCTGTTGGAACGTGATCTGGTTTTAGTGTCTGTGCACCTAAGCTGGAATAGTGGAGAGGTCTAAGCTGATCTGAGTACTGTAGAAAAGACCGGGTTCGTGTGAGTGATCCAATCTGGTTGTTTGTTGCTTGAAGTACCTATGCTGGTCAGCTGAGAGCTGTGCTGGTTGAAAACAACGTAACTCCCTGAGATGGTTTTGTCTGACTGAGCTGGTACAGTAGTAAAGTTTGAGCTGATTTGAATTTAATGTAGCTCTGACTGGGAGTATATATATTTATAAGTGTTGAGCAACACTTGTTATTTTACAACACGCATATCTTATCTCCTCCCATGAGTTCTCGACCTATATCTTCAAACCCTCATTGCTGTTGTTCACCCGATAACTTCTTCTTCCGATTGTAGTAGATTGGCTGGTCACATTTTAGTGAGGGTACCTCGGTAGCTGAGAAGCTGCATGAACTAGGTTTCGCTATTTTTTGACAGATTTGAGATTCGGTTCAGGTAATCGTGTACTTGTAGCTGTAGTTTCTATTCCTAGCATCTATCGTAGAGCTGAGTTGTGCTCTATTGGTTCGACGTAGCTGTTATGGCTACTAGGTTTTAGACTGTGAGTTGGTTAAGCTTGAGTAGAGCTGATTTCCTTTAGTATCTTGGCAGATTAGGTCCTTTCTTGTGGTTTTTGCCTTGATTTCGTGGCAGAGACTTGAGCAGAGCTAGAAGTGTGATACGCTGATAGCTGAGCTGTGGTATTGTACCAAGATCTTTGAATGGTACGGATTGAGCTTGATTTTGCAGCCTTGATATAAGAATGAGAATATTTCCAGCGTGATTTGACTGAGCTCCATATTGGAGTCAAGCTCAGTCAAACTGGACGAGTTATACCAGGTATTTGCCCTGTCTTTGATTTTCCTGCTTGAGTCAAATCAGGAAAATCAAAGACAGAGCAAATACCTGGTATAACTTACAACAACCGAGAGAGGGAGTTTGACAATCTTAAGCAAGGAAATCTTAAGGTCACTGAGAATTCTAGACAGTTTCCTCATTTCTTGCGTATGTCCCTCACGTTGCTAACCAGGAAAGGACAAAGCGGAACAAGTTCTTGAAAGGTTTGAGGCCAGAGTTGTTTCAGTTGGTGTTGGCTGGTTATCATTTGGATTATGTTGAGGCCGTGGATAGGGCGGTTGACATTGAGGAGAGTCTTTTGGATGCACAGACACAGGTTCCGTCGATAGTCTGGACGAGGTTAACATCCCGTGCCTGAGGGGATGTATGCATTTCAGCATCCTCAGACGTCGCAACTGTTTAATCCCAGAGGTTCAAGCCTCGAGGGAAGCAGTTCAAGAGGCGATCAAACTCGAGTTCTTCTGGTTCTGTTAGTTCTACAGGGAGTGGTTTCGGAGAGGTGACTTGTGGTTAGTGCGGATGTAGGAATTTTTGACTGCTCAGTGCCGTGGAAGTTCAGGGTCTTTGCCATAAGTGTGGGAAACCTGTACAGTTTACTAGAGTGTGTCCTTTGATGAGGGGACAGCCCTCTAATGGTCGCATCAAGGTTCAACTGGTGGTTCTTCATAGAGGCCGCAACCTCCTGCCCCATCCCAGCAAGCAGGATTTCAACCACGAGAAGCGTCTGGGTTTGGAAGACCTTCTAGACCTCAGTTTTCGGGACCTCAGCAAGATCAGGTGAATGCCTTGACTCGGGAGCAAGCTGTGATATTCCTGGAGGAGTTATACCAGGTATTTGCTCTGTCTTTGATTTTCCTGCTAGAGTTTTGTTTGATACTAGATCATCACACTCCCTTATATCTGATCTGTTTGTGATGTGTGTGGGTTGAGTGCTACCCCAATGTGTGATGTTGTATCTGTTTCTAATCTTGATGGTGTGAGTTTGTTGTCTCGTGAAGTGGTATTGAATTACGTGATCAAATCTGATCAGAATGTGTTGGTGATAATTTTGATTTCTTTGGAGATTAGAGACTTTGATTGTATCTTGGGGATGGACGTGTTGTCCAGTTATAGGGCTAATGTCGATTGTTTCCATGGAGTGTTGAGGTTTAGGCCTGAATTTGGTGAAAAGTGGATTTCTACGGTGTATATTCGAGATCTAAGATTGCATTTGTATCAGCCATGGAGATGTTTATCCTGTTGTCGCTTGAATGCAGGGTTTATGATTTATGCCCTGGATGTAACCCAAGAATAGCGACTGGAATTGAGTGATATTCCGATTGTCCGAGAGTTTTCTGATGTTTTTCAGGATGAGATTCCTGGTTTTCCTCTGAGACGGGAGATTGATTTCAGCATTGAGATGGTGCCAGGGACTGCCTCGACTTCTTGAGCTCCATATTGTTTGGCTCCAGCTGAGCTGAGGAACATAAGGATCAGTTGCGTGATCTTCTAGAGAAGGGTTTCATTAGGCAGAGTATGTCTCCTTGGGGAGCTCCGATTCTCTTTGTGAAGAAGAAGGATGGTTCTATGAGGATGTGTGTCAACTTTCGGCAGCTGAACCAAGCGACAGTGAAGAATAAGTATCCACTGTCGAGGATTAATGATTTGTTCGATAAACTGCAGGGATCAGCAGTATACTCAAAGATTGATCTGCGATCTGGTTACCATCAATTGCGGATTAGAGACGTTGATGTAGCGAAGACGACATTCCAAACTATATACGGGCATTATGAGTTCCTTGTGATGCCGTTTGGATTTACGAATGCCCCTATTGTCTTCATGGATTTGATGAACCGCGTCTTTAGTGAGTATATTGATCGCTTTGTGATTGTCTTCATAGATGATATTCTGGAGCATTTGAGGAACTATAGAGAACATAAGGAGCATTTGATATTGGTATTTAGACTCTGAAGGACACGCGGTTGTATGCAAAGTTCACTAAGTGTGAATTTTGGTTAGATAGGGTGATCTTTTTGGTTCATATAATCTATGCGCAAGGTATATCTGTGGATCCTAGTAAGGTTTAGGCAGTTCTTAACTTGGAGCGACCTAAGAATGTTTCGGAGATCCGTAGTTTCTTGGCTATGGCTGGCTACTACAGACGCTTCATCGTGGGATTTTCTTCTATAGTCAAGCCAATGATGCAGTAGACTCAGAAAGACAGAATATTTCTATGGACAGATGAGTGTGACTCGAGTTTTTAGTTGCTCAAGGAGACGTTGACTACTGCTCTTGTGTTGGCTATAGCTTCTGGTTCTGGAGGTTTAGTGGTATGCTCCGATGCTTCTCTTAGTGGTTTGGGATGTGTATTGATGCAGAGAGGGCGAGTGATAACTTACGCATCTCGGCAGATGAAACCCCATGAGACCAGATACCCATTCACGATTTGGAACTGGCTGCTATTGTCTTTGCCTTGAAGATTTTCACTACCTGTATGGTGAGCAGTTTGTGGTATACACAGACTACAAGAGTTTGAAGTACATCTTCACTAAGTCAGATCTGAACATGAGGCAGCATCGTTGGATGAAATTCTCAAGGAGTTTACTATGAAATTCAGTATCAACCTGGACAAATGAAATTAGTGGCGGTACCTTGAGTATGAAAGCCCATCCTGCGATGCTAACATTTTTGAGTATCTCGAAAGTCCATGATCATCTAGGGACTTATGGATGGCGTTTTCAGCCAGATTATAGTATTTTGTAGTTTCTTCTTTTCAGTTTGAACCACTGCTTTTAGCAGACATTAGAGCAGCACAGATTACTGACACATATATCCTTGAGTTGAGGATAAAGGCCCAGAATGGTCAGTTGAATGATTTTACTGTTGCCTCTATGGATGTCTGAGATTTCATGGTAGACTAGTGGTTTCGAATCTGATAGACATGAAAGAAAATATTTTGAATGAGGCCCATTGTAGTCATTACATTGTACATACGGGTGAGAAGAATATGTACCATGCCTTGAAGTCACACTATTGGTGGGAACGCATGAGGAATGATATTTCCGGATTTGTAGCACGATGCTTGAACTGCCAACAGGTCAAGGACGAAAGGATGTGACCTGGAGGATTGCTACAGAGTTTAGAGGTGCCACAGTGGAATTGGGAGCACGTTGCCATAGATTTTTTGACCCATTTGCCTCGACCAAACAGGGGATGTGATGCGATTTGGGTGGTTATTGACCGACTTTCTAAGTCAGCCCAGTTCTTTCCCTATGACGTACGATGTCCCATGAAGAAGATGGCAAAACTGTACATTGATCATGTGGTTAGAATGCATGGAGTTCTGGTCTCGATAGTGTCTGATAGAGATCCACGATTCACTTCACGATTTTGGAAGAGTTTGCAAGTAGCTATGGGTTCAAGATTGGATATGAGTACAACTTATCACCCTCAGACAGATGGCCAATCCGAGAGGACCTTTCAGACTTTGGAGGACATGATGCGAGCTGTATGGATTTCATTGGTGGATGGCAAGATTCTTTATCCTTGGTTGAGTTATCCTATAATAAAAGCTACAAAGTGACTATTGGGGTGGCCCCATTCGAAGCTTTGTGTGGTAGGAAGTGCAGGTCACCGATTTGTTAGGAAGAAGTTTGAGAGAAAAAACTGTCTACACCTGAGTGTGTGTAGCATATGAAGGATCAGGTTGAGCTGATTGGGAGAAGAATGAAGCCTGCAAAAGATCGTCAAGATAGCTATGCTAACAAGTGGGGTAGTCCTTTGGAATTTCAGGTTGACGATCTAGTATTTCTGAAAGTTTCACCTTTCAAAGAGCATGATGAGATTCGGGCTCAAGGGTAAGTTAGCTCCGAGATTCATTGGACCATTTGAAATTATTGAGAGGATTGGATCCTTGGTGTATCATTTGGAATTACATGCTGAGTTAACAGAGATGCATGATGTGTTTCAAATGTCAATGTTGAGGAAATATGAGTCAGATCCTTCGCATGTGCTACAGATCGATGAAGTTGAGCTGGATCAAGCTTTGAGCTATGTTGAATATCCAGTGCAGATTCTGGATAGGAAGGAGAAACAATTGAGGAACAAGACCATTCCTTTGGTGATGTTCCAGGGGAGGAAGCATGGCAGAGAAGAGGCTACCTGAGAAGTTGAATAAAAGATGAGACAGGAGTGGCCTCATCTATTTGAGTATACGCAGTATTGACCCTTGTAATCTTCTGCTTGCTGATTGGTGTTTTGAGTTGTCTTGTAATCTTGGTTAGTGGCCTCTTGGAAAGCATTGAGGAATGCAGGGTTGCTGCGTATTTCATCTTGGATGGTTTTTGATTATATTTCAGTTCTGATTTGTGATTGTGGTTTGATAGAGGATGAAATCCATTCTTGTTGGGGAGAATGTGAGAACTGTAATTATCAGATGATAATTAAGAGTTAATCGGATCAGATTAGCGTTTAACCCATAGAGATACTTCAGCTCGGTAAGCTGCTGGTGAATAGATCATCTTGGAAGTGTGCTGGTATAGGTTCGTTGCCAAGATGGTTTCGTTAGTTGTTCGGGTTTGTGGGTTAGCCCTTGTTTCCAGATCTGGGTGACAATTTATCAGTAGAGATGTTGCACCTTGAGGATTTGAGTTAATAGGAATCGGTTCTGTTACTAGCTGGTCTGAGGTTTTTTGTGAGCTGGTTGAGGGAAACTATTCCAAGTCCAGTGTAGGTTGGCACCAGCTTAGAGGTCTGCTGGTGGGTTTTGAAAATAAACCAAGACAAGTTTTGGTGTACGCTGGTTGGACATATCAGTCCTGAGCTGCTGGTAACTTTCGGGTTTGGTTTGGATCAGATCGAGCGTAAGATGGCCTGAGAGTATAACTCTGAGCTGGGCAGTTTTGATGATCTGGTTTCGGGGATACCAGCTTAGAGGTGAACAGTTGTGAGGTTTCTTTGGATATTTCTAACTGGTCTGTTGGAACGCGATATGGTTTTAGTGTATGTGCACCTAAGCTGGAACATTGGAGAGGTCTGAGCTGATCTGAGCATTGTAGACCAGACCGGGTTCGTGTGAGTTATCCAAGGTGGTTGTGTGTTGCTTGAAGTACCTGTGCTGGCCAGCTGAGCGCTGTGCTTGTTGAAATAGCATAACACCCTGAGCTAGTTTTGTGTTCCTGAGCTGGTATAGTAGTGAAGTCTGAGCTGGTTTGACTTCACTCTAGCTCTGACTGGGAGTATATATATTTATATGTGTTGAACAAAACTTAGTTATTTTACAAAACACATATTTTATCTCGTCCCGTGAGTTCTCGACCTATATCGTCAAACCATCGTTACTACTGTTCACCTGATAACTTCTTCTTCCGATTGTCGGAGATTGGCTGGTCACATTTGAGTTAGGGTACCTCGGTTGGAAACCCCTCTTTTAGGTCAACGTTCTTGTACCAGATTGGAGTCGGAAGGAGGCCAGATAAAGATCATAGCTGAGAAGCTGCATGAACTAGGTTTCGCTATTATCCGGTAGATTTGAGCTACGGTTCAGGTAACCGTGTTCTGCTAGCTGTAATTTCTATTACTAGAATCTATCTTAGAGCTGAGTAGTGCTCTGTTGGTTAGACGTAGCTGGTCTGGGCTGCTAGGCTTTAGACTGTGAGCTGGTTAATCTTGGTTAGAGCTGATTTCCTTTAGTATCTTGGCAGATTAGGTCCTCTCTCGTGGTTTTTGCCTTGATTTCTAGGCAGAGACTTGAGCAAAGCTAGAAGTTTGATCCGCTGATAGCTGAGCTGGGGCATTGTACCAAGATCTGCGAAGGGTATGGATTGAGCTTGACTTAACAGCCTTGATATAAGCATGAGAATATTTCCAACGTGAATTGATTGCTATGTGATTGCATGCTGGCTATAACCTGAGTTTGCTTAGCCCTGCTATTCTGAATGACTATCTGGTTTGCTTCTGTTTGATTTTTTATACATTGTTTGTAAGCATGATTCTGTCATGCATTCATGGATAACATATTGATCATGTTCCTTTGAGAACCGATTAATCAATGAGTCATGATTTGTCGGCTGAGCCCTCATGATTGATAATCCTATGCTTTCACTGATTCGTGATTGCCAGCCGAGTCGCTGTGATTTGGATTCCAATGATTAACTAGATTACGATTGCCCAGCTGAGTCGTTATGCCTTGTTTACCAATGATTCTTGGTAACCTTTCATGCATTGCATGACTTGAGATATTGCATGTCTTATCTGATTGCTGTTATTTGACTGCACTTCGTACTGAGGTATGACATCTTTTTCTTTCCCTTTTTGGGACTGCTTTGGTCCTGGGTTTGGCCTTTGCAGGTTCTTCAGATAATCCAGCTGTCAGGCTTCGTGCTCACATCTGAGATAAACTACGCAAACTCTAGCGGAAGCAACTAAAAAGTGGTTAAAATTTTTGCTTTTGGCCTGACGGTTTAAAACAATATAATTTAAAGATACAAGATACTCAAAATAATCCCAGTTTAATAAATCCACAACAGTACATTACAAACAATACAAGTCCTGATAGACTGCCAACTATATAGGTCTAAGCATCACCCGGGACGTCACACCCACAGTGATACCAGTGCCAATAAATACTATACATAACCGGGACAATCTAACTACCTCCTGGGGAACCTCCAGCTGGGTTAAAACCACGACCAGCTGTGAAACCTAAAAACAAACACAGGAAAACAAAACAAACCAAGCCCCGGAGGGAGATTGGGGTCAAACCCCAGTACGGAGAGCAACTGAAACAGCTAAAGAACAGCATAAGATAAAATGCAGATGCTATGCATGAGACACAGAACAACAACAAAAGGCTTCGACCGAAGAAAGGAGCCAAGGAACTCAAGCACAGCTCAACAGAATCTGCAACGAATGGTGACCACTGGTGTGTGTACAAGCATACGGTAATTACCCGCTCGTCTTTACACTACACCTGAATACCAGATTCTTCAAACAACTCAACCTGCCGTTGCCCAACCCATGAACTGTGGTAGTTAACCACTCGGCACGTCGTGGCTTAACAGATCCCTGCAGGGAGAAGAGAGTGCTGTATTGCCGCTCGCCCTCTCATCCTGGTAAGAACAGAACAGCAACAATACAACAAGGTACAATGCAATAGATAGCTCAAATGAGCGTGAATAATGCATGTATGCAAACAATCGACAACACAGAATACACGACAATTGCCTACCAGAAACCTCACATAATATCCCACGCCAATTCCAAGCTATAACAAGCTCAAATCCGTACCTCGATATTCTGTGCAACAATTACTACACACGGGGTCCCCAGAAATCTGATAAGAAACCTGCTAAACAACGCACGCATAGAACTCAGGGACTACAAATAATTCACGGCCTGGGAACAACAACTCAACCAACAATTAATCCTACCCAACAACTCAACAGGAAGCTCTAAACAAGGCTAAGAATAAGATCTCATCGAATAATCGAAGCGCTACCTGAACAACACAACACACGGCCGAAGAAGCTGCTTCGTGATCTTTCTTCCAGCCAACTACGCTTCCAGAAAATGGTATAGGATGAATCACATTCACGAGAGGAGTCCAACGCTACCTATCACGTTCAAAACAGCGGCGGGAATCGACGGAAAATCGGTGGAAACGATTACGGTGAACAGTGCTTAGGGTTCACGACAGAGGTCGACAATTGGGGAAAATATTCGAAGTATGGGATCTCATACTAATTGAAAGACCCAGCTTTCTATTAAATACGCTTCTCAACAGCTGATAGAAACAGGAACAGATTTCACCGACAAAATCAGTTGGCACAACTAATATTCCCCACCAACTACTGAAATCTCGCATCAGTTGATCCTATCGCTAAATAGAGAATAACTAAACAAAACGACGTCGCACAGAGAGAGGGACACGTCACCACAGGACACATCGCTCGGTAGCCACTGCTGATCTCTAACCAACAGCTGATCACTCGAAACAGCTGGATACGCGCTAATACACCAAAAGCTGAATCTCCTAGTGCTAAGCAAAACGCTGTCGTTCCAACATATCAAAATGACGTAGTTACTATACCCGCTAAGAAACACGCTAGCGAAACCAACAGCCGGTTCCTGTTCACAAAACATCGTCGCTTCAGAGTCCCTTAGCGCTCTCTGCTGACCATTGCAACTAAAACATCAACGTCTGAAATCCACGTCAGCATTGCTGCTAAATCCTACCAAAACGCAACGACTGAAATACCAACAGCTGACGCGATCGCTTATCAATGCTGCAAAACCCAAAAAAATATCTCTCTCGACAGCTGATAGCATCTCAACTGCTGATTCCAACACTTAGGCAAATTCGATGACTTCAACACACGCATCTACTACCAGTTGGTTTCAACTCGAGCAACACCTGATTGCGAAAACACAGGTCTCACATCTCTCCCCCACTAAAACACGATTTCGTCCTCGAAATCAAACTCGAGGAAACAACTGAACTCGCAACCAAGAGTTCAAGATAACCGAGCAAACAACAAAAAACAACTAGGGAAAAAAGCAACCAAAACTAACCAACTACTGGAAACTGATACAACATCTACTCAAAAAGATGCGGCGACACACGCTGCATCTTCTCTTCCAGCTCCCAGGTAGCTTCTTCCCTACCATGTTTGCTCCATTGCACCATTACCAAAGGAATGGTTTTATTTCTCAACTGTTTCTCTTTTCTGTCTAGGATCCGCAAGGGATACTCAACGTAACTCAACATCTGATCTAGCTCAACCTCGTCAGTTCTCAGCACATCAGACGGATCTGGCTCGTACTTCCTCAACATGGAAACATGAAAGACATCATGTAGGGAAGATAATTCTGGTGGCAACAACAACCGATACGCCAAAGGGCCAATCCTCTCAACAATCTCATATGGTCCAACATAACGAGGGGCTAACTTTCCCTTGTGTCCAAAACGCATAACACTGCGAAATGGAGAAACTTTAAGGAATACCTGATCTCCAACTTGAAACTCTAGAGGTCGACGCCTATTATTCGCATAACTGGCTTGGAGATCCTGGGAAGCTTTCATCCGCTGTCGAATAAGATCCACATGATCCTTCATCTGCTGCACAAAATCAGAGGAAGACAACTGCTTCTCCCCCACTTCTTCCCAACATACTGGCAATCTGCACTTTCTGCCATACAATGCCTCAAACGGCGCCATACCAATCGTCACTTGATAGCTGTTATTGTAGGAAAACTCAACCAAAGACAACGCGTCTTGCCATCTACCACCGAAATCCATCACAACATCTCTTAACATATCCTCCAACGTCTGGATAGTTCTCTCAGATTGACCATCTGTTTGGGGATGATACGCTGTACTCATAGCCAATTTGGTACCTAAAGCTGCTTGCAAACTCTTCCAAAACTTGGAAGTAAACCTTGGATCTCGGTCAGAAACAACTGAAACAGGCACACCGTGAAGTCTCACCATAAAATCCACGTACAGTTTCGCCATTTTCCTCAAAGAAAACGTCATACCATAGGGAATAAAGTGTGCAGACTTCGATAATCTGTCAATAACAACCCAAATCGCATCGCAACCTTTGCTGGAACGAGACAAATGCGTCACAAAATCCATAGCTATGTGCTCTCAATTTCATTGGGGCACTTCCAAACTCTGCAACAAACCACCAGGTCTCATCCTTTCAGCCTTAACCATCTGAAAATTCAAGCAACGAGCGACAAAACTAGCAACGTCACTCTTCAAACCAGCCCACCAGAAGTGCGGATGGTACATCTTTCATGCACCAGGATCGACATTGTGTCTACTGCAATGCGCTTCTCTAAAGATATCCTCCCGAATATCTATCAGATTGGGCACAACAAACCGACCACGGAAACGCAAACAACCATCCGACGAAACAGAATAGTCCTCAAGTTGACCAGCCCTGACCTTCAACTTGAACTCGTGGATGGAAGGATCTGTCCTTTGAGCCACTCTAATGCTCGAAACAATTTGTGGCTCCACTTGAAAAGAAGAAACCACAACATAATCCTCAGCCGGGTAAAACCTCCAACCAGTAGTGCTGAGATGCTCACAATCCTTAGAAATATACAGCGACATAAGCATCTTTCCGGAGCCTTCCTGCTCAAAGCATCAGCCACTACATTAACTTTCCCAGGCTGGTACTTGATCTCACAATCAAAATCCTTTAGCAGCTCCATCCACCGACGTTGTCTCATATTCAAGTCAAGATGCGAAAACAGATATTGCAAACTCTTGTGGTCTGAATACACCACAAACTACTCGCCATACAGATAGTGGTGCCAAATCTTCAACGCAAAGACCACAACTGCTAGCTCCAAATCATGAACTGGGTATCGAGTCTCGTGCGGTTTCAACTGCCGTGAAGCATACTCAATGAATCGACCATGATGCATCAACACACAGCCCAATCCATTGAGCGAAGCATCAGAACAAACGACGAAGCCACCTGAACCAGACGGCAAGGCCAACACAGGCGCAATAGTCAACTTCTCCTTGAGCAATTGAAAAGCATTCTCGCATTGCTCAGTTCAGACGAACTGCTTATCTTTCTGAGTCAGTTGAGTCATCGGCCTTTCTATACTAGAGAAACGCTCTATAAAACGACGGTAATAGCCAGCCAGACCCAAGAAATTACGAACCTCAGACACATTCCCACGAAGCCACCTGAACCAGACGGCAAGGCCAACACAGGCGCAATAGTCAACTTCTCCTTGAGCAATTGAAAAGCATTCTCGCATTGCTCAGTTCAGACGAACTGCTTATCTTTCTGAGTCAGTTGAGTCATCGGCCTTTCTATACTAGAGAAACGCTCTATAAAACGACGGTAATAGCCAGCCAGACCCAAGAAATTACGAACCTCAGACACATTCCCAGTTCAAAACAGCATCTACCTTATTGGGATCCACAGAAATGCCATCCGCTGACATGACCCAAAAACACGACGCGATCCAACCAGAACTCGCACTTAGAGAATTTAGCATACAGCTGTGAGTCTCTCAACGTCTGAAGGACAACTCTCAAATGCTCCTTGTGATCCAAAGGAGTCTTTGAATACACCAAGATGTCATCGATGAACACTATCACAGACTGATCTATAAACTCGCGGAAGACCTGGTTCATCAAATCCATGAAGACTGCAGGGGCATTTGTCAATCCGAAAGACATTACCAAAAACGAAAAGTGCCCGTACCTAGTACGAAAGGCAGTCTTTGCAACATCTTGATCTCTAACTCTCAACTGATGGTACCCTGAACGTAGATCGATCTTCGAATATACAGCAGAACCTTGAAACTGGTAAAACAAATCGTCGATCCTTGGCAACGGGTACTTATTCTTAAAAGTAACTTTGTTCAGCTGACGGAAATCAATGCACATTTTCATTGTGCCATCCTTCTTCTTGACAAAAAAGATAGACGCTCCCCACGGCGACATGCTAGAAACCTTTCTCCAGCAAGTCATCCAGTTGCACCTTGAGCTCTCTCAACTCAGCAGGAGCTAAATGATATGGTGCACGCGAAATCTGAGCTGTGGCAGGCACCAATTCAATGCTAAAGTCAATCTCCCTCCTCGGAGGAAAACCAAGAATCTCCTCCGGAAACACATCAGGAAAATGACGCACCATTGGAACGTCGCTGAGCTGCACATGCGAAGAAGAAGATGCATCCAACGCATAAATCATAAAACCAGCGTTCTCCGCCAACAACAATATGAGCATCTCCATCGCAGAGACTAGCAGAATCTTCGACTGGGAATCCGCACCGTAGAAATTCCATTTCTCACCGGACTGAGGCCTAAAACGCACGATCCCATGGAAACAATCCACGGAGGTCCTATAGCTTGACAACACGTCCATTCCCACTATGCAGTCGAAATCCCACAACATCAAACGAATCAAATTCGCTACTAACACATGCTCACCAAACCTCAGAACGCCATTCAACAAAACCTCTTTGGATTATAAGCTCGCACCGCCAGGAGTAGAGACAGACACAACATCGCGCAAAGAAGTGGTATGCAAACCATGCTCGACCACAAATGCATCAGAAATAAACGAATACGATGCGCAAGTTTCAAACAACACTCGTGCAGGAAAATCAAAGACAAGGTATGTAACTGAAATCACCCTGCTCGGCGTCTCCTCCTCTTGCTCCCTCGTAATAGCGTTCGCTTGAGCATGTTGGGGTCCATAGAACTGCTGCTGAGACGACTATCCAAAATTCGACGGACCAGGCAACTGAAATGGTCTAAACTGCATCTCTCCAACCCTAGGCTGTGGAAACTGAGGGAAACGACCCCTAGACGATCCTCCTAGACCCTGAGGTGGGGCTGCGGCTTGCTGCGATCCAGCCGACGGACACACCCTCGCAAAATGTCCATACTGACCACAGATATTACAAGAGCCCTGCACACCAACGCACTGAGTCGAGGATTCTTGCCTCCACAGAAACCACAGAACTCTACCCTAGAACAACTTCTACTAGAGCTACCAGACGCAGAAGAACCAGAACCAGACTTCTTCTTAAACTGATGGCCACGAGGTCTAAACCTCTGGCGGCCAGACTATTGAGCCAACTGCTGCTGCTGCTGGGGTTGATGAGCTGACTGTGAAGACTGAGAATACTGAGCTCCCTGAACAACGGTACGACCACCCTGAGCACCATGAGGCCTAGCACGCGACCTTCGGCTCCGCAAACCTTCCTCAATGTTGATTGCATTATCCAGTGCTTCAGCATAAGTCTTCCGTTTGCTCGTCAGCACCATCGAATACAGCTCTTCATTCAAACTCTCAATAAACATAGTCCTCTTGGCCCTCTCCCGGCCAGCAACATGTGGGACATACGCCAAAAGAGAAGAAAACAATCGGGCATACTCTCGCACAGACATCGTACCCTTCTCCAAATGATCGAACTCTCGTTCACGAGCGTTCACGTACGACTCCGGGACGTAATCCTGCCAAAAGGCAATGCAGAAACTGTCCCAAGTAATCTCCACACCGGTCTCCTCTAGCGTCCTCGAAGCGCCTCACCACCAACGCTCTGCACTCTTCCTCAGCTGGAAGGTCGCCAAACTCAACCGAAGCACATCATCGTACTGAACATGATCGAACAACCCAGTGATGTGTTAGAGTAGATGCCCAACTAGCCAACTTGTGGCGTGTGGGTTTATAGACACTTGTATATGACAATCTTTATATATGATATTCGCATTTCTTTATATGACATTCTTTACTTTCATTGTGTGTATGATGATTAACAATTGTGTTGAGTAAAGACCTAGAATACACTAAAGTGTATGTTAGATGTGATAGTGGGTATGATGGCTATCATGAAACACATCTAATAGTCATTGTGTATTCTGAACATGTTCCTAGTCGATTGGGCCGTCAAAATGAGGATAAGGCCGCCCGAGCTCGAGACTAGTATCTGTGATACGAAGTACCATGTTTCATTGGTAGGGAACATTGAGAACTACCCTCCTTCGGACTTTCCAAGTGGTTACCATTTGTCGAGTGGATAAGTCCGAGGTCTTGGTTGTACTGATTAGTCCTCACGACTCGAAACGTCATTGAGACTCTACATGATAGGCATATCACTTTGACCCGTTTGCCGACTCACTTGGGGTCATAAGGCGTCGGGATTGGGTGAGACCCCGATGCATGTTGGAGTCGATGCATAGTTGTCGAGGAATCACCGCTCGCAGACATGCGTGGATATCCTATGCTATCTGAGGGGATAATAGTGTATAAATCTCTGGCCAGAGTACTAGAAGTGTTTTAGGTAAATTTGTTTACCTAGTTACACTCGCGATGTCACTATTCGATCTCCAAGATGTATGCATAGCTATCGGATCTATAGCGACTCTCGATTTACCAATGGTCGTTGATCTGATCGGGATATTTGGATTGAAAGGACCGTACTGTACGATAACCACGACCAACTGGTTCTTGCAGGCACTATCAGTGATACCTAGGGGATCATGGGGCGATGTTGCTAGACGCTCTTACCATGATCCGATGGGCAAGTCCGGAATTGTGATTCCGGAGCCACAATGGTTGTGGGCCCACGGCTAGCTGTATCCCTGAACCATTGAGGGTCACACAAGTACTAGATTCGAGATTCCCGTACGGATACTCAGCTCAATGTGTTGAGCATACGAAGAGGATTTTGGGAGTGCGACTTCCTAAAAAGTCAACAGAGGTCAAATCGTGATTTGTCGATGTTGAGGGGCAAAACGGTCATTTTGCACTGGGGTTCTGAAAAATGGTTTTTCAGATCATAGTATTCAGTTTTGGAAACTGAATCGATCGGTCTGATCTAATCGGCGATCGGAGTTACGATGAAGTCACGGTGATATGGATGCACGTAATGTTCATGCTTTTGGACCCGGGCCCGTTGGGCCGGTCCAAGACTATCACCAAGTCTATTTAATTAGACTTAAATTCAATCATAACACACTAGACAACAATTAACCCTAAACGTAAGAGCTTAGTGCGCCCCCCCCCCTCTCTTCTTCAACCCCACGCCGCGCCGCTGCCGTCGCCGCCGCTCGCCGCTGCCGCCCGTCGGAAAATTCTTTCCCGCCAAATTTGACGAGGAGAATCTGTCCGCGTAGATCTCGTCAGGCCTTCTAGTGCAGGCTGACGAAGGAATCCCGTCTTCGGTCGTGGACCTGATTGACGATATCTACCGCCGCCTACCGTGAAGTGTCGTTTTCTTTACAAAACCGGTCGGAGGCAGGAACGAGTTGCCGGCAAGGTATTCCTTTAAAACACCCTATGAATGTCATAGTTTTGAGTTTTGTTAATCGCATTGATTGTTTCCCGGCACATGTTTTTGTTCTTCCGCTGCCTCGCCGGGGGGCGTGATCCGGATCCCAACAGTGGTATCAGAGCCCAGGTTTTCGGATCTGATCAATCCGATGTTGCCTTATTGTATCTAATGTTTTGATTTTTTCAGAATCGAATTAAAACTTGAAGATCGGCCGCCGGCCGACGCCATGTGCGGCGGCCCCCCTCTCCCCGCCCGCGCGCATGTGCGGAACTCAACTCAGACTGCATTGCTTCAAGCCATAGGTTAGAATCAGCATCGGAAATTGCCTCCTTGAAAGTTCTTGGATCCAATAACTAGTTCTTGGATCAGATCCAACAACTTGATCACCTTGATCATCTTCAAGGAGAAAACCATATCTGTCTGGAGCTCTAGGAATCCTTTCGGATCTCCTAGGTGCGACCATTTCTGGTATTGGCTCTGTAGGCATGGGAGATTCACTTGGTACTTCGATTGGTTCTCGAACCTCTTCGAGTTTTACTATTTTTCCCTTTCTATCAAGTAGAAATTCCCTTTCCATAAAGGTGGCATTCCTAGAGACAAGCACTTTTGTCTCGTTGGGATAGTAGAAATAGTATCCAATGGAATTTTTTGTATACCCAATGAAGTAGCATAAGATGGAGCTCGTATCCAGCTTATCTCCCACTGTCTGCTTCACGTAAGCAGGACATCCCCAAATCCTCATAAATGAGTACTTGGGTGGTTTGCCCATCCATATCTCATACGGAGTCTTGTCCACTGCCTTGGTGTGGACATTGTTCAACAATATTACCGCCGTTTCGAGCGCATAGCCCCAAAACGAGATCGGAAGCTCAGTGAAGCTCATCATAGATCGAACCATGTCCAACAAGGTCCGAATGCGACGCTCCACTACACCATTGAGCTGTGGTGTGGCCGGAGGGGTCCACTGTGAGAGAATCCCATTCTCTTTCGGATAGTCTTGAAACTCAGTACTTAAGTATTCACCACCTCGATCAGATCGAAGTGCTTTAATACTTTTGCCTAATTGGTTTTCTAATTCAGCCTTGAATTCTTTGAACCCTTCAAAGGATTCAGACCTGTACTTCATCAAGTACAAGTACCCGTACCTAGAGTAATCGTCGGTAAAGGTGATGAAGTATGTGTGACCATATTTAGTACCAATACTAAACGGGCCGCACACATCAGTATGGATCAAATCCAATAGGCCTTGGGCACGTTCACCCTTGCACTTGAAGGGTTGCTTGGTCATCTTTCCTTTCAGACAGGATTCACAAGTCGGTAGGGAGTTGATGTCTGATAGATAAAACAAATCACTCCTAACTAGCTTGTTCATCCTGCTTAGGGAAATGTGACCTAGCCTAGCGTGCCAAAGTTGTGCTGGGTTCAAGTTATCGTGTTTCCGTTTAATCGTTGTTGTGTGTGTTTCAACATCGCGAGTTGGAACGTCTTTTAATCTTAAGGTGTATAGATCGTTTTCGCGTTCCCCAATTCCAATTAAACATTCATTCTTGTAAATATTGCAAATCGAATTAGCAAACATACAAGAATATCCATCACTATCAAGCATAGAAACAGAAATAATGTTCTTTATTAATTCGGGAACAAATAAAACGTTTCTCAATAACAACTTAAAATCAGAAGACAGAAATAAATAAACATCTCCTATAGCTACTGCAACAACTCTTGCTCCATTGCCAAGCCTCAAGTGGGTCGGGTCTCACCCTCTCTAAGACGTCGGCTTCTTGTCATCACCTGCAAATCATTGCAGATATGAGATC
>KV011971.1:220540-259553 GCA_001598015.1 Dorcoceras hygrometricum | reverse complement strand
GTCGGGCCTTGATATCGCACTTCCACACGAGCTGTCGGTGGATGTAATTCTCCTCTCGCTACGCACTGCATTTGACCCCTTTGTGGTCAACTTCAACATGAACAAGCTGGAAGCTACCCTTGAAGAGGTGGTTAACATGCTCGTAGTGTTCGAAGGGACCATAAATAAGGACAAACCCGTCCTCCTTCTGGGTTCTTCTTCCTCTGCGAATAAGGGGCCCAGACGCAAGAGCAAGAAGCGTTCTGCTCCCGCGAAGGAGGAAAAGTCTGCCAATAAGCCAAAGGCAAAGGCTTGTCGGTGGATGTAATTCTCCTCTCGCTACGCACTGCATTTGACCCCTTTGTGGTCAACTTCAACATGAACAAGCTGGAAGCTACCCTTGAAGAGGTGGTTAACATGCTCGTAGTGTTCGAAGGGACCATAAATAAGGACAAACCCGTCCTCCTTCTGGGTTCTTCTTCCTCTGCGAATAAGGGGCCCAGACGCAAGAGCAAGAAGCGTTCTGCTCCCGCGAAGGAGGAAAAGTCTGCCAATAAGCCAAAGGCAAAGGCTTCAAAGCCAAACAAGTCTGAGGATGTTTGCCACCACTGCCACAAGGCTGGGCATTGGAGGAGGAACTGCAAGGAGTACCTCGAGCAGTTGCGAACTGCGAAAGGTATGTTCTATATTGAAATAAATATGTCTCTTAATTCGACTTCTTGGGTACTTCATACCGGATGTGGATCTCACATCTGCAATGATTTGCAGGTGATGACAAGAAGCCGACATCTTAGAGAGGGTGAGACCCACTTGAGGCTTGGCAATGGAGCAAGAGTTGCTGCTATAGCTATAGGAGATGTTTATTTATTTCTGTCTTCAGATTTTAAGTTGTTGTTGAGAAACGTTTTATTTGTTCCCGAATTAATAAAGAACATTATTTCTGTTTCTATGCTTGATAGCGATGGATATTCTTGTATGTTTGCTAATTCGATTTGAAATATTTACAAGAATGAATGTTTAATTGGAATTGGGGAACGCGAAAACGATTTATACACCTTAAAATTAAAAGATGTTCCAACTCGCGATGTCGAAGCACATACAACAACGATTAAACGGAAACAAGATAACTTGAACCCAGCACAACTTTGGCACGCTAGTCTAGGTCATATTTCTCTAAGCAGGATGAACAAGTTAGTTAGGAATGGCCTGTTTGATCTGTCAGACATTAACTCTCTACCGACTTGTGAATCCTGTCTTAAGGGAAAGATGACCAAGCAACCCTTCAAGGGCAAGGGTGAGCGTGCTCAAGGCCTATTGGACTTGATCCATACTGCTGTGTGCGGCCCATTTAATATTGGTACTAAATACGGTCACACATACTTCATAACCTTTACCGACGATCACTCTAGGTATGGGTACCTGTACTTGATGAAGTACAAGTCTGAATCCTTTGAAAGGTTCAAAGAATTCAAGACTGGAGTAGAAGATCAATTAGGCAAAAGTATTAAAGCACTTCGATCCGATCGAGGTGGTGAATACTTAAGTGCTGAGTTTCAAGACTATCTGAAAGAGAATGTGATTCTCTCACAGTGGACCCCTCCGGCCACACCACAGCTCAATGGTGTAGCGGAGCATCGTAATCGGACCTTGTTGGACATGGTTCGATCTATGATGAGCTTCACTGAGCTTCCTACCTCGTTTTGGGGGTATGCGCTCGAAACGGCGGTAATGTTGTTGAACAATGTCCACACCAATATCCCAAAGAATTCCATTGTATACTACTTCTACTATCCCAGCGAAACAAAAGTGTTTGTTTCTAAAAATGCCACCTTTATGGAAAGGGAATTTCTACTTGATAGATAGGGCAGAATAGTAGAACTCGAAGAGGTTCGAGATCCAATCGAAGTACCGAGTGAATCTCCCGCACCTACAGAGCCAATTCCAGAAATGGTCGCACCTAGGAGATCCTAAAGGATTCCTAGGGCTCCTGAGAGATATGGTTTTCTCCTTGAAGATGATCAAGATGATGAAGTTGTTGGATCTGATCCAAGAACTTTCAAGGAGGCAATTTCCGATTCTAATTCTAATTTGTGGCTTGAAGCAATGCAGTCTGAGTTTGACTCAATGCATGCCAACCAAGTTTGGACTTTTGTTAACCCTCCCGAAGGAATTGTTCCTATTGGGTGTAAATGGGTATATAAGAGGAAACTTGGGCCTGATGGTAAGGTAATGACCTACAAGACGCGACTGTTCGCGAAAGGTTACACTCAAAGGCAAGGTGTTGACTATGATGAAACCTTCTCGCCAGTCGCAATGTTTAAGTCAATTAGAATTTTGTTAGCCATAGCCGCATGGTACGAAATGAGATATGGAAAATGGATGTGAAAACTGTGTTCCTTAATGGAAACATTAAGGAAGAGATCTATATGATGCTGCCTGAGGGTTTCACATCTGTTGGAAGCGAGCATAAGGTATGCAAGCTTCATAGATCGATCTACGGTCTCAAACAAGCATCGCGAAGTTGGAACATGAGATTCGATGAAACAATTAAGGAATTTGGTTTCATCAAGAATCCCGAGGAGCCATGTGTTTACAAGAAGGTAGTTAAAAGCGCTGTGACATTCCTCGTACTTTATGTTGACGACATTCTACTCATTGGGAATGATGTAGGAATGCTGCAGTCAACTAAAATATGGTTGTCTAGTAGATTTTCGATGAAGGACATGGGTGAAGCATCCTATATTCTAGGAATAAAGATCTATTGGGATAGATCTAAACGGATGCTCGGACTCACCCAAGCTACCTACATCGATACCATACTTAGAAGGTTCTCTATGGAAGAGTCCAAAAGAGGACACCTACCTATGTGCCACGGAGTCACTCTATCTAAGTCTATGTGTGCAAAGACCGATGAGGAGATAGAGAGTAAGGCACGTGTACCATATGCCTCGGCAATAGGTAGTATTATGTATGGCATGATCTCGACTAGGCCGGATGTCGCATATGCTCTGAGTGTCACGAGCTGCTACAAGGCCAACCCCGGCCAATTGCATTGGAAGGCTGTGAAGGATATTCTTAAGTACTTACGAAGGACTAAGAATATATTCATGGTCTATGGGGGCGGTGAACTGAAACTGGAAGGCTACACTGATTCTATCTTCCAGTGTGACGTGGATGATTCGAAATCAACCTCTGGATTTGTATTCATGCTCAATGGTGGTGCTGTCTCTTGGAAGAGTTCCAAGCAAGACACCATCACGGATTCAACCACTGAGGCTGAGTACATCGCAGCATCAGCAGCTGCTAAGGAGGCCGTTTGGATAAGGAATTTCGTCCAAGATTTGGGCGTCATTCCTAATGGAGTTGGTCCAGTCCCGGTGTACTGCGACAACACGGGTGTCGTTGCGCAAGCAAAGGAGCCTAGGTCTCACCAAAGATCCAAACACATACTGAGGAAATACCACATAATCCGGGATATTGTGGCTAGAGGTGACATAGAAGTTGAGAGAGTCACCTCTGCGGACAACGTTGCTGATCCACTTACGAAGCCCTTGCCTGGACCGTTGTTTGAAAAATATCGCGAAACAATGGGACTGCGTCTGATGAGTAGTTGGCTTTAGGGCAAGTGGGAGATTGTTAGAGTAGATGCCCAACTAGCCAACTTGTGGCGTGTGGGTTTATAAGACTCTTGTACAAACGATCTTTATATATGATATTCGCATTCTTTTATATGGCATTCTTTACTTTCATTATGTGTGTAATGATTTACAATTGTGTTGAGTAAAGACCTAGATCCGAGGTCTTGGTTGTACTGATTAGTCCTCACGACTCGAAACGTCATTGAGGCTCTACATGACAGGCGTCTCACTTTGACCCGTTTGCCGACTCAATTGGGGTCATAAGGCGTCGGGATTGGGTGAGACCCCGATGCATGTAGGAGTCGATGCATCGTTGTCGAGGATTCACCGCTCGCAGACATGCGTGGATATCCTATGCTATCTGAGGGGATAATAGTGTATAAATCTCTGGCCAGAGTACTAGAAGTGTTTTAGGTAAATGTGTTTACCTAGTTACACTCGCGATGTCACTATTCGATCTCCAAGATGTATGCATAGCTATCGGATCTATAGCGACTCTCGATTTACCAATGGTCGTTGATCTGATCGGGATATATGGATTGAAAGGACCGTACTGTACGCTAACCACGACCAATTGGTTCTTGCAGGCACTATCAGTGATACCTAGGGGATCATGGGGCGATGTTGCTAGAAGCTCTTACCATGATCCGATGGGTAAGTCCGGAATTGTGATTCTGGAGCCACAATGGTTGTGTGCCCACGGCTAGCTGTATCCCTGAACCATTGAGGATCACACAAGTACTAGATTCGAGATTCCCGCACGGATACTCAGCTCAATGTGTTGAGCATACGAAGATGATTTTGGGAGTGCGACTTCCTAAAAAGTCAACAGAGGTCAAATCGTGATTTACCGATGTTGAGGGGCAAAACGGTCATTTTGCACTGGGGTTCTGAAAAATGGTTTTTCAGATCATAGTATTCAGTTTTGGAAACTGAATCGATCGGTCTGATCTGATTGGTGATCGGAGTTACGTTGAAGTCACGGTGATATGGATGAACGTAATGTTCATGCTTTTGGACCCGGGCCCGTTGGGCCGGTCCAAGACTATCACCAAGTCTATTTAATTAGACTTAACTTCAATCATAACACACTAGACAACAATTAACCCTAAACCTAAGAGCTTAGTGCGCCGCCCCCCTCTCTTCTTCAACCCCACGCCGCGCCGCCGCCGCCGCCCGCCGAAAAATTGTTTCCGGCCAAATTTGACGTTGAGAATCCGTCAGCGCAAGATCTCGTCAGGCCTTCTAGTGCAGGCTGACGAAGGAATCCCGTCTCCGGTCGTGGACCTGATTGACGATATCTACCGCCGCCACCTAAGAGCTTAGTGCGCCGCCCCCCTCTCTTCTTCAACCCCACGCCGCGCCGCCGCCGCCGCCCGCCGAAAAATTGTTTCCGGCCAAATTTGACGTTGAGAATCCGTCAGCGCAAGATCTCGTCAGGCCTTCTAGTGCAGGCTGACGAAGGAATCCCGTCTCCGGTCGTGGACCTGATTGACGATATCTACCGCCGCCTACCGTGAAGTGCCGTTTTCTTTACGAAACCGGTCGGATCCAGGCACGAGTTGCCAGCAAGGTATTCCTTTAAAACACCCTATGAATGTCATAGTTTCGAGTTTTGTTAATCGCATTGATCGTCTCCCGGCACATGTTTTTGTTCTTCCGCTGCCTCGCCGGGGGGCGTGATCCGGAACCCAACATGATGTGCCGTAGCCACGAATCCGCATCCTCGCTAGATTCGTCACCGTTGAAAATCTGAGGACTCATCCTTTGGAATCTTGCCATCACTATCTCCATACACTCTACACGGGTTGTCAAGTCGTCAACTTCCTCCTCCACTCGCCTACCAAGACCACGGGAAGGGAAACTACGCTGATCCTCGTTCTGACCTCCAGACTCGTCCTGAAACTTCCCTCTATCTCTACCACTACGTCTAGGCGGCATCTACGAAGGCACTAAGCAAGATAAGGTAACACAGAACAAGTACAGCATAGAAATCACATAACACAACCATATGCAGCACATAATCATATAGTCAAGCACAAGAACACACAACACTGTGCCTAGACTCAAGTGCGGTCATAGAAATCGAGCTTATCCCAGCTTAAGCTCTGATACCAAAAATGTCAGGCTTCGTGCTCACATCAGAGATAAACTACGCAAACACTAGCTGAAGCAACTAAAAAGTGGTTAAAATTTTTGCTTTTGGCCTGACGGTTTAAAATAATATAATTTAAAGATACAAGATACTCAAAATAATCCCGGTTTAATAAATCCACAACAGTACATTACAAACAATACAAGTACTGATAGACTGCAACCTATATAGGTCTAAGCATCACCCGGGACGTCCCACCCGCAGTGATACCAGTGCATATAAATACTATACATAACTGGGACACTCTAACTACCTCCTGGGGAAACTCCAGCTGGGTTAAAACCACGACCAGCTGTGAAACCTGGGATACCTGAAAACAAACACAGCCAAACAAAACAAACCAAGCCCCGGAGGGACATTGGGGTCAAACCCCAGTACGGAGAGCAACTGAAACAGCTAAAGAACAGCATAAGATAAAATGCAGATGCTATGCATGAGACAAAGAACAACAACTGAAGGCTTCGAACACAGAAGGGAGCCAGGGAACTCAAGCACAGCTCAACGGAATCTGCAACGAATGGTGGCCACTGGTGTGTGTACAAGCATACGGTAATTACCCGCTCGTCTTTAAAATACACCTGAATACCAGATGCATCAAACAACTCAACCTGCCGTTCCCCAAGCCATGAACTGTGGTAGTTAACCACTCGGTGCATGGTGACTTAACAGATCCCAGCAGGGAGATGAGAGTGCGGCATTGCCGCTCGCCCTCGCATCCTGGTAAGAACAGAACAACAACAATACAACAAGGTACAATGCAATAAATAGCTCAAATGAGCGTGAATAATGCATGTATGCAAACAGTCGACAACACAAAATACACAACAATTGCATACCATCAACCTCACATAATATCCCACGCCAATTCCAAGCTATAACAAGCTCAAATCCGTACCTCGATATTCTGTGCAACAGTTACTACACACAGGGTCCCGAGAAATCTGATAAGAAACCTGCTAAACAACGCACGCATAGAACTCAGGGACTACACATAATTCACGGCCTGAGAGCAACAACTCAACCAGCAATTAATCCTACACACCAACTCCACAGGAAGCTCTAAACAAGGCTAAGAATAAGATCTCATCGAATAATCAAAGCTCAAAATGTAAGGCCTCGTGCTCACATCAGAGTAAAGTCACGCTAAAACATGCGGAAGCTATAAAAATGCGGGTAAAATTTTTGCTTTTACCTGACGGTTTAAAACCATATAATTTAAATAGTGCGATACTCAAAATAAATATCCCAGTTTACGGAACCGACCAAACAACAATTGGTTACAAGCCATAACAATACAGTATAGCATCCAAACACAAGTACCAGACTCCAACCACTGGATACAACAACTAAGCACAGGGAATCCCCTGGCTAAATGTACTGATACATACAAATATGCTATACGCAACTGGGATACTCTAACCACCTCCTGGGGCACCTCCGGCTGGGTTAAAACCACGACCAGCTGTAAAACCTGGGTTCCCTAAAGACAACACAAGAAAGGAAAAACAACCAAGCCCCAGAGGGACATGGGGTCAAACCCCAGTACGGAGAGCAACTGAAATAACTAAAGAAAATGCATAAGATAAAATGCAGATGCTATGCATGAGACACCGGATAACAGCCGAAGGCTACAACCACAAGGGAGCCAAGGAAATCAAACATAGCTCCATAAGATCAGCAACGAATCAGTGGCCATGGGGTGTGTTCAAAGTGTGGTAATGAGCCACTCGCCTTGATACTACACCCGAATACCAGATGTATCAAACAACTCAACCTACCGTTGCCTCGCCCATGAACTGTGGTAGTTAACCACTCGGCGCATGGTGGCTAACAGATCCCAGCAGGGAGATGAGAGTGCGGTATCGCCGCTCGCCCTCGCATCCTGGTAAGAAAACAACAGCACAATACACAAGGCACAAATGGCCGAGATGCAAAACAAGGGATCTGAAATGCAAGTGAATAAATGCGTGTATGCAAACAACCAAAAGCAGCTAGCATAACACAACACAACATTCATATCCACCGAAACAATCCCAGCAATCTCACATTAAATCTCACGCCAATTCCAAGCTACATCAAGCTCAAATTCGTACCTCAATACTGCGCAACAATTACCACAAATGAATCCCGAGAAATCTGGTTAAAAACCTGCTAAACAACGAAGCATAATTCTCAGGGATGCTAACAGAAGCTCACGGCTGGGAGCCACGCTCAACCAACGCAAATACTACCAAAACAACTTACTGGAAGCTTAAACCAATGCTAAGAACAAGATCTCATCACAAAGGAACGAAGTTCTACCTGCACTACAAAACGCACGATCGACAGCAACTTCGCGTTCCTCAACTAGCCAACCACAGCCTCCAAAAGTGGTATGGAATGGAAGAGCTTCTCGAGAGGAGTCCAACGCTACCTCGAACGTACCAAACGGTGGTCGTAAACGACGGGAATTCGCCGGAGAAACTCACGGTGAACAGTAACCTAGGGTTCGAAGAGAAGAGCAACAATCGAGAGAATATTTAGCTATGTATGGGAATCTAATAACCCAATCGAAGACCAAGTCTTCCAATATATATACACTTCTCAACTGCTGATAACAGATCCCAACGACAAACCAGTCGACACTCGCTCAAAATACAACCAACAGATGCAAAACAAACCAGCTGCTGAATCTATCCAACAACGCTAGCAAAACGGCGTCGTGGAAACTTAACTAAACGACGTCGCACAGCTTACGTCATCCTATCTGTCAACAACTGGTCGCCCAAAACTAGCGACTGGATTTCTCTCACAACGTACCAGACGCGACATCAAAACACAGCGTTTCAACTAAGTAAAACGACGTAGCTTCGCACACGTCAGCAAATCTGCTGAACTGCACAAATGCAACGACTGGTCCCCTAGTACTAACCAAAACGACGTCGCCTTCACTAATCCAAACGACACCGTTTTGCACTCGCTACAGGAGCTTTCTGCTAACAGATAACACCCAGCAGATACCTCACAAAACATCATCGTTTTGAAATTCCTTAGCGCTCTCTGCTGAAATCCACGTAAGCGTTTGCTGCTGGCAGATCCTACCCTCGCACGCCTAAGATACTATCTGCTGGCAGACTTTGCCAACGACTAGTTACTCAACGCAAAACGACGGCGTTTCTATCTCCCGCGATACAATTACACTCTGAGACTAGTTTTCACTACCAACCAGCTGCTAACTCACAAATACCAAAATTACGAAAACTTCCAAAATTCTTAAAACAGATTAATCTAACAATAATCTTCCATTAATATCCATGTCTCACACTACCTGAACAACGCAACACACGGCCGAAGAAGCTGCTTTGTGATCTTGCTTCCTGCCAACTACGCTTCCAGAAAATGGTATAGGATGAAGCACCTTCACGAGAGGAGTCCAACGCTACCTCTCACGTTCAAAACAGCGGCGGGAATCGATGGAAAATCGGCGGAAAAAATTACGGTGAACAGTGCTTAGGGTTCACGACAGAGGTCGACAATTGGGGAAAATATTCTATGTATGGGATCTCATACTAATTAAAAGACCCAGCATTCTATTAAATACGCTTCTCAACAGCTGATAGAAACAGGAACAGATTTCACAGACAAAATCAGTTGTCACAACTAATATTCCCCACAAACTGCTGAAATCTCGCATCAGCTGAGTCCTATCGCTAAACAGCGAATAACTAAACAAAACGATGTCGCACAGAGAGAGGGACACGTCCCCACAGGACACATCGCTCGCTAGCCGCTGCTGATCGCTAACCAACAGCTGATCACTCGCAACAGCTGGATACACGCTAATAAACCAACATCTGAATCTCCTAGCTCTAAGCAAAACCATGTCGTTCCAACATATCAAAACGAGGTAGTTACAATACCCGCTAAGAAACACGCTAGCGAAACCAACAGCTGGTTCCTGTTCATAAAACCTCATCGCTTCAGAGTCCCTTAGCGCTCTCTGCTGACCATCGCAACTAAAACATCAACGTCTGAAATCCACGTCAGCATTTCTGTTGTTTCTACCAAAATGCAACGACTGAAATACCAACATCTGATGCGATCGCTTATCAATGATGCAAAACCCGAAAAAATATCTCTCTCTCGACAGCTGATAGCATCTCAACTGCTGATTCCAACACTTAGGCAAATTCGATGACTTCAACACACGCATATACTACCAGCTGGTTTCAACTCGAGCAACACCTGATTGCAAAAACACAGGTCTCACACTAGCTGGACCGAGCGGTGCGTTGGCTGGTAGAGCCCCGTTTTGAGTCCCAGTTATGTATATGTAATGAACTAGTTTACCAGAGGATGCCCTCTGTGAATCTGGACTTGATATTTGTATTGGTTGAGCTACTTGTATACATTTCTGGTACCGTTTGGTTGTATGGATTTTTTGAGTTAAAATCTATACTTTGATTATGATGTATTTTGAATGATATTTTTAGTTCAGGCCAAAACGAAAATTTTAGCCATTATTTTTATGCTTCTGCGTTATGGCGATTAATTGAGTAATTACTCTATGATTTAGAGCACCCAGACCTGACATCACGTTTATTAATAGGCAAATTAAAAGCATGAGATCATTTTTTCTTTAATAGTATTTGCACCAACTGATTTATAAAACCTTGGACCGTGCTTGATAGGGTACGACCGGCCAACTCCCGTGAATCTGGTTCCTGTCTAATTCGAAATCAAACTCAGTTGAAATATGAATTTATGAATTCAACCTGAAGAAGAGTACATAAATTAGCAAATGAAACCCTTCGAAAATTTAGATATATCATTGTGGATATATGGATTTCCTGGGCGTTACAGTTAGAGTAGGTGCCCAACTAGCCAACTTGTGGCATGTGGTTTTTTGTTGACTCTATGTAAAACAATCTCTATTTATGAAATTCACATATTCTGTCATTCTTTATCTACATTATTATAATTACGAACTTGTTGGATAAATACCTTGAAAGTACTATAGTTTATGTTAGATATGATAGTGGATTGGATGGCTACCGTGAAACACATCTAATATTCACTGTGCATCTAAATCATTTACTAGTCGATTAGGATTTTTGTAACAAGTTAAGGGCTCTCCGAGCTTCAGACTAGCACCTACGATGCAAATAACCACGTGTCACTGGTAGAGAACATAAAGATGTTCTGAGCATGCAGATGGATAGTGAGTTGGTGATCTATAGAACTAACCTCGTTCGAACTTTCCAAGTGGTTACTATTTACGAGTTGATTAAATCCAAGGTCTTGGTTGTATAGAATAGTCCTTTTTACTAGAGGCATCATTGAGATTCTACATGATAGGAACCTCATTTTGACACGTTACCGACTCCGTGAGTGGCGGGATTGTGTGAGTCCTGATGCATGTGGGAGTCAATGCTTTGTTGTCTAGGATTCGCCACTCTCCCTTGTGCGTGGATATCCTATGCTCTGAGGAGATAATAGTGTGAAAAATCTCTGGCCAGAGTACTAGATTTTCTTTAGGTAAATGGGTTTACCTAGTAGACATGCAATGTCACTATCTGATCTACAATATTTATGCATGGCTATCAAATCTTTAGCGACTCCGATTTACCAATGATCGTTGATTAGGTCAGGATATATGATATGAAAGGACCAAATTGTATGCTAACCATGACCGAATAGTTCTTTCAGGCACTATCAGTGATACCTAGGGGATCATTGGGAAATGTTGTTAGACGCTTTACCATGGTCCAATGACTAAGTACGAAATGTGTTTTTGAAGTAAAAAGGAATTGTGAGCCCACGTATAGATGAATCCCTCAACCATTGAGTGTCACACAAGTACTGGTTTATAAATTCTGGTACAAATTTGGTACTCAAGGTGTTTAGTACAGTATAAGTAAGGTTGGGAGCATGACTTCCAAAAATAGTTGTGTGGGAGTATGACTTTAGATAATGGAGTGGAACTGCTATTTATTTATATCCAGTGGTCTGAAAATTGTTTTCGCATTATATTGTACAATTTTAGAAACTGTGCACATCAATATCGATCAAGATTATGATGAGATCACAACGATGGATTCAAAGCTGGTTGGATCGGGTTTGGGCTTGCCTTGGGCCCATTAACCTAGTTTGATCCCATGAAAAATCTATATATAGAGGCCTTTAGGATCTTGTCAGGTGCGCCAATTTGAGCAACCAAAGCTTGCACAACTCTCTCTCTCTCCCTCTCTTCTATGGCTGCCACTTCCCGTCGTTGTCGCCGCCATACCTTGTTCCAGCCGTCTTGGCTTGTAGATTCCGTCCGTGAAATATTTGTTAATTTTCTAGTGCAAACCAGCAAATGAGTTGGGATTCTGATCGTGTACCGGATTAGGAACCATTCGTGAATAAACCATTGAAGTCCATCTCCCTCCACAGAATGTTCGTAGTCAGACGCCTAGTCACCAAAGGTAACTACTAAACATCATATGGATATTTATGTTTTTATTTGTCATGTATGAGCGTCCCCAACCACCGCAGCCCGTCCGTAGTGGAATAATTTTTTTTAAAAAAACCTTTTGTTTCCTGTCGGGAGCGCGATCCGATATACCGTATGCCAACAAAGGTATCATAGGTTTACTACCACTAACCATCAGTAAAAAAATTTCCTATTCTCCAGTTTCTAAAATCCAAAAATTTGAAGTTCTTGAAATTATGATGGATTTAATCGGTTTAAGAGTTGATCAGATCGGGAGTGAGCTGATATGAAGATATTGTGCTCGTGAGTAAGCACTAAGCTAATCTGATGACCACATGTTGTTGGAGTAAGCTTAAGCTGAGTGGAACCGATCAAGTGCGAGCTGATAGCCCCGATGTTGAGTAGCACTAAGCTGATCTGATGATTCTGGGCTTATCTCTTGATGATTAGCTGATGCTGTATAGCGCATGCGGATTTGAGTCAGCTTAGAGGAGAACTGGATATCCATATCTGAGTATCAGCTTGGAGCCCATGCTGATCTGAAGTTACTGTAGATAATATCGGGCTAACGTAAATTATTTACAAAGTATTGACCAAGTGTTAGTCATTTTTTGACCATAAACATATTGTATATCTTTGAGTGCCTGAGAAGTTACCCCTTCGAGAAACTCTCGTCACTAGTCACCCGACCCTTAACTTTTCTGATAGCCGGAGGTAGATGGCTCAGATTGGAGCAAGGTTGGTACCTCTGGAATCCACTTTCCAAGCCCGTCTTTTCCCTACCAATCTTGAGGCCGGTAGTGTGAGACCTGTGTTTTCACAATCAGGTGATGGTCGGGTTTGGACCAGCTGTTGGTCGATGTGCTTGGCGTAAACATCAAATTTGCCTAAGTGTTGGAATCAATAGTTGGAAAGATATCAGACGTTGCGTGGGAGTCGTTTGTTTGAGTACCAGCTGTTGAGTCAGTCGTTGGTGACATTTGATTTAGATGTGCATTTTCTAGCAGTAGCAGTAGGAATCAATTGGAGCAGCAGGGCTTCGTTAGATTTCAACAGTTGATATTTCAGTCGTTGCATTTTGATAGGAAGCAGCAGCAATGCTGACGTGAATTTTAGTCGTTGGGGTATTAGCGCGTATCCAGCTGTTGCGAGAGAACAGCTGTTGCGAGTGATCAGCTGTTGGTATTTTATTTGCGATGATCAGCAGAGAGCGCTAAGGGACTCTGAAGCGACGATGTTTTGTGAACAGGAACCAGCTGTTGGTTTCGTTAGCGTATTTTGTAGCAGGTAGCGAAACTACGTCGTTTAGTTAAGTTGGAACGACAGCGTTTTGCGTGGAGCGCTTTGTATCAGCTGTTGTTATATTAGGCATCTATTGTTGAGAGATCTGATGCGTTGCAGCTGCTGGTTTGTTGATCAGCTGTTGATAGCAAGGTGACGTGTTCCTATTCGACGTCGTTTGGTTAAGTTGGTTCGACGTCGTTTTGTTTAGTTATTCGCTGTTTAGCGATAGGCAAAAGATGATGCAAGATTTCAGCTGCTGGTTGGGAATATTAGTTGCGACGACTGTTTGGTTGATGGAATCTGTTCCTGATGCTACCAGCTGTTGAGTAGTGTATTTATTAGAACTTGGTCTTCGATTTGGCATGAGATCCCATACTTAGAAATATTTTTCCCCGATTTCCCAATCTCTGTCGCGAACCCTAAGCACTATTCATCGTAGCTTTCCGCCGTCGATTCTCGTCGTTTCCCGTCTTTGTTTTGAGCAAGACCGGTGGCGCTGCACTCCTTGAGAGTTGCTCTTTCGATTGATACCACTTTTGGAAGTTGTGGTAGGCTGGAAGTAGGATCGCGAAGCAGCACCAGTAGCCGTGCGTTTGCTGTTTCAGGTAGCACTTGGATTAATTGATAAGATCTTACCTCGAGCGTTTGTTTAAGCTTCCTGTTGAGTTAGATATGTAGGATAATTGCTGGTTTGAGTTGTAGCTCCCAGTCGTGAGTTCTGTGTTTAGCGTCCCTTGAGAATTATGCTTTGTTTCTTCGTTCAGGTTATATATCAGATTTCTCGGGACCCCGTTTATGGTAATTGCTGCACAGAATATTGAGGTACGGATTTGGAGCTTGTAATTCAGCGTGGTTATGGATCGGATAAATTGTGAGGTTGCTGTTGTGTGAATTGCCGTGTATGATTGATGTTGCATATGTTTTATGCTATCTATTTTGTTAGCTGTTGCATACACGCATATTCCATTCAGTTGTTGCTGCCATTCGTTGTTGTTGCTGTTCTGTTCTTACCAGGATGCGAGGGCGAGCGGCAATACCGCATTCTCATCTCCCTGCTGGGATGTTTTAGCCCCTATGCGCCGAGTGGCTAACTACCACAGTTCATAGGTTGGGCAATGGCAGGTTGAGCTGTTGATGCATCTGGTAAGGGTGGTGAGTAGGGGTGAGTGGGTAGAACCCACATGTCCTACACACATCGTGGCCACATATCTTTTGCAGATTTCGTTGATCTGTGCTTGATGTTCCTTGGCTCCCTTCTTCGGTTGTAGCCTTCGGCTGTTGTCCCGTTCTTCAGGCATAGCATCTGCATTTTATCTTTGCTGTTCATTGCTGATTTATAGTTGCTCTCCGTACTGGGGTTTGACCCCAATTTCCCTCTGGGGCTTGGTTTGTTTGTTTCCTGTGTTTGTTTTAGGTATTCCATGTTTTACAGTTGGTCGTGGTTTTAATCCAGCTGGTGGTGCCCCAGGAGGTGGTTAGAGTGTCCAAGTTATGTGTAGTAATTATATGCATTGGTATCACTGCGGGTGGGATGTCCCGGGTGATGCTTAGACATATATAGCTAGTAGTCTATCAATACTTGTGTTGTATTCAGTAGTGGTTGTTGTCAGGTACTTGATTCATGATTTATGCTATACTGGTTTATTGTGGCTTGTAGCCCTTGCTTGTTGTGCAGCTGGGGTTATTTTGAGTATTGCCGTATTTTAAATTATGTGATCTTTCCGTCAGGCCAAAAGCAAAAATTTTAACCACTTTTTAGTTGCTTTCGCTTGTTTTTGCATGGTTTATCTCTGATGTGATCACAAGGTCTGACATTTTTGGTATCAGAGCTTAAGCTGGGATAAGCTCAATTTCTTTGATCACACTTGAGTCTAGGCACAGTGTCGTGTGTTGCTTGTGCTTGACTATGTGATTTATGTGTTGCATATTGTTGTGATATGTGTTATGTATGTTGTACTTGTTCTGTGTTATCTTATCCTGTTTAGTGCCTTCGTAGAGAGATGCTGCCTAGACGTAGAGGTAGAGGTAGAGGGCAGTTTCAGGACGAGTCTGGAGGTCAGAACGAGGATCAGGGTAGTTTCCCTTCCGGTGGTCGTGGTAGGCGTGTGGAGGATGAAGTTCACGACTTGACAACCCGTGTGGAGAGCATGGAGATTGTGATGGCTAGGTTCCAAAGGATGAGTCCCCAGATTTTCAACGGTGACGAGTCTAGAGAGGATGCGGATTCGTGGCTACAGCACATGACTGGTTTTTTCGATCATGTTCAGTATGATGATGTGCTTCGGTTGAGTTTGGCGACCTTTCAGCTGGGAAGAGTGCGGAGCGTTGGTGGCATGGAGCTTCGAGGACGCTAGAGGAGACAGGTGTGGAGATTACTTGGGACAGTTTCTGCGTTGCCTTTTGGCTGGAGTACGTCCCGGAGTCATACGTGAATGCTCGTGAGCGAGAGTTTGATTACTTGGAGCAGGGTACGATGTCTGTGCGAGAGTATGCCCATAGGTTTTCTTCTCTTTTGGCATATGTCCCGCATGTTGCTGGTCGGGAGAGGGCCAAGAGGACTAAGTTTATTGAGGGTTTGAATGAAGAGCTGTATTCGATGGTGCTGACGAGCAAACCGAAGAGTTATGCTGAAGCAGTGGACAATGCGATCGATATCGAGGAAGGTTTGTGGAGCTGTAGGTCGTGTGCTAGGCCTCAGGGTGCTCAGGGTGGTCGTCCCATTGCTCAGGGAGCGCAGTCTTCTCAGTCTTCGCAGTCAGCTCATCAACCCCAACAGCAGCAGCAGCAGTTGTCTCTGCAGTCTGGACGCCAGAGGTTCCGACCTCGTGGCCATCAATTTAAGAAGAAGTCTGGTTCTGGCTCTTCTGGGTCTGGTAGCTCTAGTAGCAGTGGTTCTAGGGCAGAGTTTTATGATTTATGTGGAGGCAAGCATTTGTCGACTCAGTGTATCGGTGTGTAGGGTGCGTGTCATATCTGTGGTCAGTATGGGCATTTCACGATAGTGTGTCCGTCGGCTGGATCGCAGCAAGACGGAACCCCACCTCAGGGTCGAGGAGGATCGTCTAGGGGTCGTTCCCCTCAGTTTCCGCAGCCTAGGGTTGGAGAGACGTAGTTTAGGCCGTTACAGTTTCCTGGTCCGTCGCGTTTCGGGTAGTCGTCTCAGCAGCATTTCTCTGGACCCCAACATGATCAAGCGAACGCTATTACTAGGGATCAAGCGGAGGAGACGCGGAGCAGGGTGATTTCAGGAACATGCTTTTTCTTTGATTTTCCTGCACGAGTATGGTTCGACACTGGCGCATCGCATTCGTTTATTTTTGATGCATTTGTGGTCGAGCACGGTCGGCATACCACATCTTTGCGCGATGTTGTGTCTGTTTCTACCCCTGGCGGTGCGAGCTTGTATTCCCAAGAGGTTTTGTTGAATGGCGTTCTGAGTTTTGGTCAGCATGTGTTAGTAATGAATTTGTTTCATTTGATGTTGTGGGATTTCGACTGCATAGTGGGAATGGACGTGTTTTCCAGCTATAGGGCCTCCGTGGAATGTTTCCATGGGATCGTGCGTTTCACGCCTTAGTCCGGTGAGAAATGGAATTTCTGCGGTGCTGATTCTCAGTCGAAGATTCCGCTAGTCTCTGCGATGGAGATGTTCAGCTTGTTGTCGGCGGAGAACGCTGGTTTTATGATTTATGCGTTGGATGCATCTTCTTCTTCGCATGTACAGCTCAGCGACGTTCCAGTGGTGCGTCATTTTCCTGATGTGTTTCCGGAGGAGATCCCTGGTTTTCCTCCAAGAAGGGAGATTGACTTTAAAATTGAGTTGGTTCCTGGCACAGCTCCGATTTCGTGCACCATATCGTTTAGCGCCTGCTGAGTTGAGAGAGCCCAAGGTGCAACTGGATGATTTTCTAGAGAAAGGTTTTATCAGACCTAACATGTTGCCGTGGGGAGCGGCTATCTTGTTTGTCAAGAAGAAGGATGGCACAATGAGAATGTGCATTGACTTCCGTCAGCTGAACAAAGTTACTGTTAAGAATAAGTACCCGTTTCCGAGGATTGATGATTTGTTTGACCAGTTGCAAGGATCTTCTATATATTCGAAGATCGATCTACGTTCAGGGTACCATCAGTTGAGAGTTAGAGATCAAGATGTTGCGAAGACTGCTTTTTGTACTAGGTACGGGCACTTCGAGTTTCTGGTGATGCCTTTCGGATTGACAAATGCCCCTGCAGTCTTCATGGATTTGATGAACCGAGTCTTCCGAGAGTTTATAGATCAGTTTGTGATCGTGTTGATCGACGACATCTTGGTGTATTCGAAGAATCCTTTGGAGCACAAAGAGCATTTGAGAGCTGTCCTTCAGACGTTGCGAGACTCGCAACTGTATGCCAAGTTCTCTAAGTGCGAGTTCTGGCTGGATCGCGTCGTGTTTCTGGGTCATGTGATTTCAGAGGATCCCAGTAAGGTTGATGCTATTTTGAACTGGGAGCGACCTAGGAATGTGTCTGAGGTTGGTAGTTTTTGGGTCTGGCTGGCTATTACAGTCGTTTTATAGAGCGTTTCTCTAGTATAGCTAGGCCGATGACTCAGTTGACTCAGAAAGACAAGCGGTTCGTTTGGACTGAGCAATGCCAGAATGCTTTTCAATTGCTCAAGGCGAAGTTGACTACTGCGCCTGTGTTGGCTTTGCCGTCTGGTTCTGGTGGCTTCGTTGTTTGTTCTGATGCTTTGGGCTGTGTGTTGATGCTGCATGTTCTAGTCATTGCGTATGCCTCACGGCAGTTGAAACCGCACGAGTCTCGATACCCAGTTCATGATTTGGAGCTAGCATCTGTGGTCTGTGGGTTGAAGATTTGGTGCCACTATCTGTATGGCGAGTAGTTTGTGGTGTAATACGACCACAAGAGTTTGCAGTATCTGTTTTAGCAGCGTGAATTAAATATTAGAAAACGTAGGTGGATGGAGCTGCTGAAGGATTTTGATTGTGAGATCAAATACCAGCCTGGGAAAGCGAACGTAGTGGCTGATGCATTGAGCAGGAAGGCTCCGGAAAAGATGCTTGCGTCGCTGTATATTTCTAAGGACCATGAGCATCTTAGCACTACGGGTTGGAGGTTTTACCCGGCTGAGGATTATGTTGTGGTTTCTTCTTTCCAAGTTGAGCCACAGATCGTTTCGAGCATTAGAGCCGCTCAAAGGACAGATCCTTCCATCCATGATTTGAAGTTGAAGGTCAGGGCTGGACAGCTTGAGGACTATTCTGTTTCGTCTGATGGTTGTTTGAGTTTCCATGGTCGGTTGGTTGTGCCCAATCTGATAGATCTTCGGGAGGAGATCCTTAGAGAAGCGCACTGCAGTAGACACAGTGTTCATCCTGGTGCACGGAAGATGTACCATGAGTTGAAGCCGCACTTCTGGTGGGCTGGTTTGAAGAGTGACGTTACAGGTTTTGTTGCTCGTTGCTTGAACTGTCAGCAGGTTAAGGCTTAAAGGATGAGACCTGGTGGTCTGTTGCAGAGTTTGGAAGTACCCCAATGGAATTGGGAGCATATAGCGATGGATTTTGTAACGCATTTGCCTCGTTCCAACAGAGGTTGCAATGCTATTTGGGTCATAATCGACAGATTGTCGAAGTCTGCACACTTCATTCCCTATGGTATGACGTTCTCGTCGAAGAAAATGGCGAAAATGTACGTAGATTTTATGGTTAGATTGCACGGTGTGCCTGTTTCGATCTTTTTAGACCGATATCCAAGGTTTACTTCCAGGTTTTGGAAGAGTTTACAAGCAGCTTTGGGTACCAGATTGGCTATGAGTACAGCGTATCACCCCTAGACAGATGGCCAATATGAGAGAACTATCCAGACATTGGAGGATATGTTACGAGCTGTTGTGATGGATTTTGGTGGTAGCTGGCAAGACGCGTTGTCTTTGGTTGAGTTTTCTTACAATAATAGCTACCAGGTGACGATTTATATGGCGGCGTTCGAGGCTTTGTATGGCAGAAAGTGCAGATCGCCTGTATGTTGGGAAGAAGTGGGGGAGAAGCAGCTGTCTGCCCCAGATTTTGTGCAGCAGATGAAGGATCATGTGGGTCTTACTTGGCAGCGGATGAAAGCTGCCCAGGATCGCCAAGACAGTTATGAGAATAAGAGGCGTCGACCTCTAGAGTTTCTGGTTGGTGATCAGGTGTTCCTTAAAGTTTCTCCGTTTCGTAGTGTTATCCGCTTTGGACATGAGGGAAAGTTATCCCCTCGTTATGTTGGTCCGTATGAGATTGTTGAGAGGATTGGCCCTTTGGCGTATCGGCTGTTATTGCCACCCGAATTATCTTCTCTACATCATGTCTTTCATGTTTCCATGTTGAGGAAGTATGAGCCAGATCCGTCTCATGTTCTTAGAACTGACGAGGTTGAGTTAGATCAGACGTTGAGTTACGTTGAATATCCCTTACGGATCCTTGACAGAAAAGAGAAACAGTTGAGGAATAAAACCATTCCTTTGGTAATGGTGCAATGGAGCAAACATGGTAGGGAAGAAGCTACCTGGGAGCTGGAAGAGAAAATGCAGCGTGAGTTGCCGCATCTGTTTGAGTAGATGTTGTATCAGACTTTTCAGTAGCCGTTAGTTTTTAAATGTTCTTTTCCCCTAGTTGTTGTTTGTTGTTTGCTCAGTTATCTTGAACTCTTGGGTTCAGTTGAGTTGTTCCTGGACTTGTTGATTTCGAGGACAAAATCGTGTTTTAGTGGGAGAGAGATGTGAGACCTATGTTTTCACAATCAGGTGTTGGTCGGGTTTGGACCAGCTGTTGGTCGATGTGCTTGGCGTAGCCATCGAATTTGTCGAAGTGTTGGAATCAGCAGTTGGAAAGATATCAGACGTTGCGTGGGAGACGTTTGTTTGAGTACCAGCTGTTGAGTCAGTCGTTGGTGACATTTGATTTAGATGTGCATTCCAGCAGTAGCAGTAGGAATCAATTGGAGCAGCAGCGCTTCGTTAGATTTCAGCAGTTGATATTTCAGTCGTTGCATTTTGTAGGAAGCAGCAGCAATGCTGACGTGGATTTCAGTCGTTGGGGTATTAGCGCGTATCCAGCTGTTGCGAGAGACCAGCTGTTGCGAGTGATCAGCTGTTGGTATTTTAGTTGCGATGATCAGCAGATAGCGCTAAGGGACTCTGAAGCGACGACGTTTTGTGAACAGGAACCACCTGTTGGTTTCGTTAGCGTGTTTTGTAGTAGGTAGTGAAACTACGTCGTTTTGTTAAGTTGGAACGACAGCGTTTTGAGTGGAGCGCTTTGTATCAGCTGCTGGTTATATTAGGCATCTACTGTTGAGAGATCTGATGCGTTGCAGCTGCTGGTTTGTTGATCAGCTGTTGATAGCAAGGTGACGTGTTCCTCTGCGACGTCGTTTGGTTAAGTTGGTGCGACGTCGTTTTGTTTAGTTATTCGCTGTTTAGCGATAGGAAAAAGCTGATGCAAGATTTCAGCTGTTGGTTGGTAATATTAGTTGCGACGACTGTTTTGTTGATGGAATCTGTTCCTGATGCTACCAGCTGTTGAGTAGTGTATTTATTAGATGACTTTGTCTTCGATTTGGAATGAGATCCCATACTTAGAAATATTTTTCCCCGATTTCCCAATCTCTGTCTCGAACCCTAAGCACTGTTCACTGTAGCTTTCTGCCATCGTTTCCCGTCTTTGTTTTGAGCAAGACCGGTTGCGCTGCACTTCTTGAGAGTTGCTCTTTCGATTGATACCACTTTTGGAAGTTGTGGTAGGCTGGAAGTAGGATCGCGAAGCAGCACCAGTAGCCGTGCGTTTGCTGTTTCAGGTAGCGCTTCGATTAATTGATAAGATCTTACCTCGAGCGTTTGTTTAAGCTTCCTGTTGAGTTAGATATGTAGGATAATTGCTGGTTTGAGTTGTAGCTCCCAGCCGTGAGTAATGTGTTTAGCGTCCCTTGAGAATTATGCTTTGTTGCTTCGTTCAGGTTATATATCAGATTTCTCGGGACCCCGTTTGTGGTAATTGTTGCATAGAATATCGAGGTACGGATTTGGAGTTTGTAATTCAGCGTGGTTATGGCTTGGATAAATTGTGAGGTTGCTGTTGTGTGAATTTCCGTGTATGATTGATGTTGCATATGTTTTATGCTATCTGTTTTATTAGTTGTTGCATACACGCATATTCCATTCAGTTGTTGCAGCCATTCGTTGTTGTTGCTGTTCTGTTCTTACCAGGATGCGAGGGCGAGCGGCAATACCGCACTCTCATCTCCCTGCTGGGATTTATAGCCCCTATGCACCGAGTGGCTAACTACCAGTTCGTAGGTTGGGCAACGTCAGGTTGAGCTGTTGATGCATCTGGTAAGGGTGGTGAGTAGGGGTGAGTGGGTAGCACCCACATGTCCTACACACACCGTGGCCACATATCTTTTGCAGATTTTGTTGATCTGTGCTTGATGTTCCTTGGCTCCCTTCTTCGATTGTAGCCTTCGGCTGTTGTCCCGTTCTTCATGCATAGCATCTGCATTATCTTTGTTGTTCATTGATGATTTATAGTTGCTCTCCGTACTGGGGTTTGACCCCAATTTCCCTCTGGGCTTGGTTTGTTTGTTTCCTGTGTTTGTTTTCAGGTATTCCAGGTTTTACAGCTGGTCGTGGTTTTAATCCAGCTGGTGGTGCCACAGGAGGTGGTTAGAGTGTCCAAGTTATGTATAGTAATTATATGCACTGGTATCACTGCGGGTGGGATGTCCCGGGTGATGCTTAGACATATATAGCTAGTAGTCTATCAATACTTGTGTTGTATTCAGTAGTGGTTGTTGTCAGGTACTTGATGCATGTTTTATGCTATACTGGTTTATTGTGGCTTGTAGCCCTTGCTTGTTGTGCAACTGGGATTATTTTGAGTATTGCCGTATTTTAAATTATGTTATCTTTCCGTCAGGCCAAAAGCAAAAATTTTAACCACTTTTTAGTTGCTTCCGCTTGTTTTTGCGTGGTTTATCTCTGATTTGAGCACGAAGCCTGACAGGTAGTTGGCCTGAGAAGGGAGCACGAAAATAGTCAAAGCGCACTGGTTTTCGCTTTTTCCGAGTTTCTCTTTGTTCAGGTAATGCGACTATAAGTTTTAGTCTTTGTTCTTTGCGTCCTACAGGACCAGTTTGGTTATCCGAAGATTTAGTTGAGCATGCCGCTGTTAGTTCTATTTTCCGACGAGTCATTTCCGAGCTAAATTCTTTTAGGATTGAGCAGAGTTTAGCTTGGTGGTAGATTAGGATGTTTCTGGCGTGATTTCTCCACCAATTTAAAAAGGTTTGGCATTGCTGATCTGATCTGGTTGTCATAAGCTCGCGCGTTCTCCAGACAACTTCCCGAGCTATTAGTTGGCAGTGGCGTTTCTACCGATATTTCTCTACCTTGTTACCCGCGAGCTGAGTTTGAGGTATTGTTGGTAAGAGTTGAAAGGTACGGAATGGAACTGTACCTACAGCCTTCGTAGAGTATGGTTATGTGCTATGTTTTGTTATTCGTGTTGTCGCCTATGTTGTAGTTGGACATGTGATCATGCATATATATTTCATGGCATCGAGCATGTGCATATTCATATTGAGCCTTGAGATTTTATTTCTAGATATATACATTGATGCTCTGATCTGAGCTGTCTCTCATGTAGTTGCTTTGTGTATCATAATTTCGAGAAGAGCACTGAGGATGCACTGGGTAGCTCCCGCATGCTCAGTATGATGTGGCATGGGTAGGCGGTGGCGGGTGGTTGTAGTACACCTTTGTTTGTCGTCACGGTCGGACGGGTACGGGTAGATCTTGTTACTCACGACGATGAGCCACACCCTAATTCTAGATGATGTTGTCACATGTTGTAGTTGATCGTTTTATTTGGCTTCCAGTTTTGGTATCCGCTATGTTCTTGTTACAAGACTTGCATTGCATGACACGTTTCATATGTCAAATGCGCTCCGTTTCCTGTTTTACATTGTTCTCTGTACTGGATTTTTACCCATTTTATCCATTTGGGGCTGTTTTTGTTGTGTTGGTTGCCATTACAGGTATCCGTGTGAATTACCTATGGCAGGTGGAGCACCGGCTTCTAGAGCCCCTTCGGAGTTGATTGAGTGTCCAAGTTATTATATATTTTAATATTTTTGAGTCATTAACAAGGGATGACATGAGTAGTTGCTTTGTTTTTGTTTGACTTGACATTTATATTGTTGTATTTTATACATATATACATATTCTAGTTTGATGGGAGATTTGATGTTGTTTACTCCTTGGCTTTCTGCATGTATTGTGAGCATGTTAGCTCTGCATGCATTTGTGAATAGTTTTTAAAGGACAAGTATCTATATTTTGAGTATTCAAATATTTTTTACTCATTACTTTTGTATCAGGGAAAAAGAAAAAAATTTGTAACTCTCTTCTAAGTTTCCATATTTATCGTTAGTTGTGTGCTTAATCTTTGATTATGGGCACTGAGTATGACATTTTGGTATCATAGCTTAAACTGGGATAAGCTCAATTTTGATTCTAGTTTACACGAGTCTAGCATAGAATTTGTTTCCTTTCATGTGTTTGACTACGTGCTTTATTTTGTTCTTATTATCTTGGTGTCTCGTAGATAACGCCTAAGAGGAGAGGTAGAGTTGGGAAACAAATTGTAGAGGAATCAGAGGTTCAGAATCATGAAGATGACGTTGCCCATCCCAGTGTTCCTGTGTGTAGATGTACTAGGCAGGTTGAGGATGAGGTAGAGCAATTGGCTAACCGGTAAGATGGAACTAGTTCTAGCTAGGTTTCAGCGGATGAATCCCCAGATGTTCTCAGGTGCTGAGGGTTGTGTAGTTATCGAAGTCTGGTTAGAGCATATGTAGTGTCCTTTCAACATGGTACATTATGATGAAGACTGGAGACTAAGTCTGGTCACGTTTTAGTTTAGGGAGCATGCGCAACGTCAGTGGAAAGGTGCTTCCAGAGCTATGAGAGAGATGGGTTTATAATTGCATGGGATAATCTTTGTGCCGCTTTTAGACATGAGTATATTGCGGAGTCCTACTACAATGCCAAAGAACGTGAGTTTAATAACTTGGTGTAGGGTAACCTCAAGGTGGCGGAGTATGCTAGACAATTTTCATCCCTACTTTCTTATGTCCCCCTCACCTTCAGTTAGGTGAGGGCAAAATGGAACAAGTTTGTTGAGGGTGTAAGGTCGGATCACTTTCCCTTACCCGTGCCTCTGGCATGCATCCTTTTACCCTCATCAAGTGTCTCAGCAGCAGAGTCTCCAGAGGTTTAAGACTAAAGGAGAACAGTTCAATAAGAGGTCGACTTCTAGTTCTTTGGATTCTAGTTCTAGTGGAGGTAGTTTGAGGGTAGTGTTTTGTAGCCAATGTGGAGGTAAACATCCGACGATGCAGTGTGTTGGAGTACAGGGAGCTTTCTACGGACAACATGGACAATTTGCGAGGGTGTGTCCTTCTGTTGGGAGTCAACGTTTCACTCCATCATAGGATGGTCCATCTGGATTGTCATCTTGAGGACAGTTTAATCATTCCCAGACGCAACACAGCGTTCAGGCCTGTCGTAGTCTAGAGGATCCTTTCAGCAGCCTAGTCTTTCGCGGTTCAGAGGGCTTCTCAATCTCAATTCTCAGGACCACAGTAGGCTCAATTGAATGCGTTGACACGAGATCAAGCTAATGTTGTTCCCGGAGGAGTTATCACAGGTCCTTTTCTTATCTTTGATTAACCTGCATGAGTTTTATTTGACACAAGAGCATCACATTTATTTTTCACTGGTATGTTCATATTGTGAATATGGTTTGGATACTACTCCTTTGTGTGATGTTGTGTTGGTCCCTACTCCTGCTGATTTGAGTTTGTTTTCTCGGGAGATAGTTTTGAACTGTGTAATCAAGTTTTATGAGAATCAATTGATGGCGAACTTGATTAAATTGGAAATGAGAGGCTTCGACTGTATTTTAGGCATGATGTTTTGGCTAATTATAGAACCACAGTCGATTGTTTCCATGGTTTGGTTAATTAGGTTTAAACCTCAATGTGGTGAGAAGTGGATTTTTTATTGTAATGATGCCTGACCCAAGATCCCTCTAATCTCTGCCATGTAAATATTTGGGTTATTGTCTCTTGAGATTTCTGGATTCATGATCTGTGCCTTGGATGTATCACCCGAACCTCATTTGGATATTGGTGATATTCTCTTCGTTCGAGAGTTCCATGATGATTTTCCTGGTTTTTCTCCAAGAAGGGTGATTGATTTTAGCATTGAGTTGGTGCTAGGGACAGCCCAATTTTGAGAGCCCCGTACCCGATTGGCGCCAGCTGACTTGAGAGAACTAAAAGAACAATTGTATGATGTTTCGTAGAAATGTTTCATTAGAACGAGTATGTCACACTGGGGAGCTCCCATTCTTTTCGTTAAGAGGAAGGATGGATCGATGAGGATGTGTGTCAGGCCTCGTGCTCAATCAGAGATAAAACGACATAACAAACGATAGCGGAAGCATTAAAATAGTAGCTAAAATTTTTCGCTTTGGCTTGACTTAGAAAACATAAGTTAAAATACATTGATATCCTAAATACTGGTATTACAACACTGAAAACCCAGTACAAGAACTAACATTTATACAAACAATTGTGACTTCCAATCGACAAACAGATGAGTCTCTCGCTCAACATAGATACAATACAATATCACAAGAATATAATATGTATCTACTACATATAACTGGGACACTCTATCCATCTCCCGGGACATTACCAGCTGGATCAACTCCACGACCAACGGAGAAACCATGATAACCTGAAAACACACACAGGCAAACAAGACAACCAGCCCCAGAGGGACAAGGGGGTCAAACCCCAGTACGGAGATCAACTGAAAAACAGCAGTTAAATTGCAATAGATAAAATGCGAATGCTATGCATGAGAATAAGGTTACAACCGAAGGCATGGATCCAACGGATCTCAAGGAACTGCTCAACAAGTGATATCCAATCAACTGGAAGATAATGACCACGAGATGTGTGAGTATATGGGAGCTACCCACTCGTCTCAACACACGGTACCAGATGCACAACAAATCACTCAACCTGATGTTGCCCAACTAATAAGATGTGGGAGCTACCCACTCCAGTCATAGTGACGAACAGATCCGAGCGGGGAGATGAGGGTGACGGGAGTTACCCGCTCGACCTCCAAACAAGAATTTTGGTACGCACAGAACAACACAACAAGGCAAGGCTATCAAGATTTGAGCTCAACATGAATATGCGTGTATGCAATGGAACAGCTTGCAATAATCAACACAGCAGAAGCAATCAATAACAACACAGAAGCATACACAACAGAACCCATAATATCCATGTCAAATCCAACGCTGTAAAACAAGCTCAAATTCGTACCTTAGTTCTGAGCTATAGTTACCACAAAAGCGGTCCCGAGCAACCAGATCTTAAACCCAACAAGCTACCTGAACGGCAGAAGCTAATCTGCTCAAAAGCTAAAAGACTACACAAATCAGCTCCCTACGCGATCTTCTTCTAGCTAATCGCAAGCCTTCGAAAAAGGTATAGAATTAAGCGCCTTTGCAAGAGCAGTCCAGTGCTACAACTCTTCCGTCCGTCGGAGCTATCTACCGCCGGAAATCGGAGAAGATAAGCTTTGGTGAATAGTAGCTAGGGTATCGCGACAAGATGAACTCACGGGAAATATTTCTAAGTGTCGGGAAAACAATAGCAAGACTACGGTCAAAGTATTCTATAAGTACTGCTTAAGTTTCCCAAATCTGATGAACAGTAACCACCTACACCAGCGTGCTACTACCAAACGACGTCACACCGCTAACCAAATAACACATACACGTGTATCTCTAAACGGCATCGCATCGATCCTACTCAAACACCCAGATCTGAAAGACCAGATCTGATACCACACTAACTAGCGCTTGCTGAAATCCAAAACGACATCGTACTGCCATCCGGTCTAAACAACCTGAAACCGGTCTACAGTAAACTCTCGAACCAGCCGGTTCACACAGCGCTAACAACTAACACAAATCAAATCTGATTCTACCAAACGACGGCGTATCGCTATCCGCGAAGGATATTCAACCAGTGAACTCAAAACACTTATCAATAATCATATTTGACCTCTAACTTCACTTCCAATCGACCAACACCAAATCCGAAGATACCAACCAGCACTTTTCAACTCCTCGAATATTATTACTACCTCGTTGAACTCTACAACTTTCCAGATCTATTCTCAACATACAAAATAGAAACATGATATGCTCACCAAGCGTACTAACTCAAAGCTGATCCATCCCAGATCTGTTCAAGCCAAATCTGGTCTATGCTAAACCCGATTAATTAACTCAATTAATCCAATAGTATTTTGGGTCTCACATCTCTCCCACATTTAATAAGATTTCGTCCTCGAAATCAAATAACAAGTCCAGAATTGAAAAAACTCAACAAACAACCAGTAACCTCAATCACACAACAAAAGGTTATTAACCAAGAGTTCAAGATAACTGAAACAAACAACATCAAACAAACTAGCTACTGGAGTTAAAAAAAGCTACTCAAACAGATGAGGTCACTCACGTTGCATTTTCTCTTCCAACTCCCACGTAGCTTCTTCTCTATCATGTTTGCTCCACTGGACCATCACCAAAGGAATGGTCTTGCTCCTCAGTTGCTTCTCCTTTCCGTCCAAGATCTGCAAGGGATACTCAACATAACTCAAAGTCCGATCCAGCTCCACCTCGTCAGTTCGCAACACATGAGAAGGATTCTGCTCATACTTCCTCAACATATACACATGAAAAACATCATGCAATGAAGACAGATCTGGTGGCAATAACAAGCGATAAGACAAAGGATCGATCCTCTCCAGAATCTCATAAGGTCCAAGATAACGAGGAGCTAACTTTCCCTTGAGACCAAATCTCATAACACTTCTAAAAGGAGAAACTTTCAGGAAAACCAGATCTCCAATCTGAAACTGTAGAGGCCTACGCCTTCTGTTCGCATAGCTAGCTTGGCGATCTTGTGCAGCTTTCATACACTATCGAATCAGATATACTTGAGCTCTCATCTTCTGCACAAATTCTGGAGAAGACAGCTGCTTCTCCCCCACTTCTTCCCAACATATAGGCGATCTGCACTTCCTTCCATACAAAGCTTCAAATCGTGACCTGGTAGCGTATTATAAGAAAACTAAACCAAAGACAACAAATATTTCTAGCTACCACTGAAATCCATCACCACAGCTCTCAAAATATCCTTTAAAATCTTGATAGTTTTCTCAGATTGGCCATCGGTTTGGGGACGATAGGCAGTACTCATAGCCAACTGGGTACCCAAAGCTGTTTGCAAACTCTTCCAAAACCTGGAAGTAAACCTCGAATCACGATCTGAAACAATGGACACAAGCACACCATGAAAACGCACCATAAAACCTATGTACAGCTTCGCCATCTTATTCAAATAATATGTCATATTTTAGGGAATGAAGTGAGCAGACTTCGACAATCTGTCAATAACAACCCACACAACATCACAACCTCTGCTACAACGAGACAAATGCGTTACAAAATCTATAGCTATGTGCTGCCAATTCCATTGGGGCACCTCTAAGCTCTGTAATAAACCACCAGGTCTCATCCTCTCTGCCTTTACTTGCTGAAAATTCATACAATGTGAAACAAAATCAGCAACATCACTCTTCAAACCTGCCCACCAAAAGTGCAGCTTCAAGGAATGGTACATCTTCCTTGCACCAGGATGAAGACCATGTCTACTGCAGTGTGCTTCTCTCAATATATCCTCCTTCAAATCAATCAGATTTGGCACTACCAACCTGCCACGAAATCTCAAACAACCATCAGAGGAGACAGAGTAGTCTTCTAACTGCCCAGCTCAAACTTTCAACTTCAACTCATGTAAGATGGATCTGTTCTCTGAGCTTCTCTAATTCTGGAACAATATGTGGCTCAACTTGGAAAGAAGAAACCACTACATAATCCTCACTTGGGTAAAACCGCCAATCAGTAGTGCTTAGATGCTCATGGACTTTCGAAATCTGCAACGACATGTCTACTGCAGTGTGCTTCTCTCAATATATCCTCCTTCAAATCAATCAGATTTGGCACTACCAACCTGCCACGAAATCTCAAACAACCATCAGAGGAGACAGAGTAGTCTTCTAACTGCCCAGCTCAAACTTTCAACTTCAACTCATGTAAGATGGATCTGTTCTCTGAGCTTCTCTAATTCTGGAACAATATGTGGCTCAACTTGGAAAGAAGAAACCACTACATAATCCTCACTTGGGTAAAACCGCCAATCAGTAGTGCTTAGATGCTCATGGACTTTCGAAATCTGCAACGAAGCCAGCATCGCCACTTGAGCCTTTCTTCTCAATGCATCAGCAACTACATTCACTTTCCCAGACTGATATTGGATCTCACAATTAAAGTCCTTAAGCAGCTACATCTATCTACGCTATCTCATGTTCAAATCTGACTGAGAAAACATATATTGAAGAATCTTGTGGTCTGTATACACCACAAACTGCTCGCCATACAGGTAGTGGCGCCAAATCTTCAAGGCAAAGAACACTACTACCAACTCCAAATCATGAACTGGGTATCGAGTTTCATGCGGTTTCAGCTGACGAGAAGCATATTCAATGACTCGACCATTCTGCATCAACACACAACCTAATCCTTTCAAAGAAGCATTCGAACAAGCCACAAAACCACCTGAACCTGAAGGCAAAGCTAACACAGGCGTAGAAGTTAGCTTCTCATTGAGCAACAGAAATCTGTTCTCACACTGCTCAGTCCAAATAAATCTCTTGTCCTTCTGGGTCAACTACGTCATAGGCTTAGCTATACTAGAGAATCCCTCTATAAAGCGCCGATAATAGCTAGCCAGTCCCAAGAAACTATAAATCTCTGAAACATTTTTGGGACGCTCCCAGTTAACAACAACCTCAACTTTACTGAGATCCACATAAATACCTTCAGCTGAAACGACATGACCCAGAAATACAATCCTGTCCAACCAGAACTCGCACATGAAAAGCTTAGCATACAACCGCGAGTCTCGAAGTGTCTGGAGAACCAACCTCAAATGCTCTTTGTGCTGCATCGCAGTCTTAGAGTACACCAAGATATCATCGATAAACACAATCACAAACTGATCTATGAACTCCCAAAAGACTCGATTCATCAGGTCCATGAAAACTGCAGGGGGATTCGTCAAACAAAATGGCATAACCAAAAACTCATAATGCCATATCTCGTACGAAAAGCAGTTTTCGTAACATCTTGCTCCCGAATGCGCAACTGATGGTACCCCGAACGCATATCGATCTTATAGTATACCGCTGAACCCTGCAACTTGTCAATCAAGTCATCGATCCTCGGCAAAGGGTACTTATTCTTCACTGTCGCCTTATTCAGTTGCCGGAAGTCTATAAACATCCTCATTGAACCATCCTTATTCTTCACAAACAAGATAGGTGCTCCCCACGGAGACATGCTCGGTCGAATAAAACCTTTCTCCAGCAAATCACTAAGTTATACCTTTAACTCCCTTAACTCAGCTGGCGCTAAACGATACGGAGTGCGCGAGATTGGAGCTGTACCAGGTACCAAATCAATGCTGAAGTCGATCTCCCTTCTCGGAGGAAAACCAGGAATCTCCTCAAAAACATCGGGGAAATAACGAGCAACAGGGATATCACCAAGCTCTACGCACGAAGAAAAGGATGCATCCATTGCATAGATCATAAAACCTAAGTTTTCTAACGACAATAGGCTAAACATCTCCATCGCAGAGATCAAAGGAGTCTTCGACTGGGAATCGTGGCCATGGAAATTCCATTTCTCGCCAAACTGGGGCCTAAAACGTACAACACCATGGAAACAATCCACGGTGACCCTATAGCTAGACAACACATCCATTCCCAATACGCAGTCGAAATCCCACGTCACTAACCTGATCATATTCGCTACCAAAATGTTCTCACCAAACCTAAGAATTCCATTCAACACAATCTCTTGGGAGTATAGGCTCGCGCCGGAAGGATTCGCAACAGACACAGCATCACACAAAGAAGTGGTATGCAAACCATGCTCAATCACAAATGCAGCAATAAACGAATTTGATGCTCCTGTATCAAACAATACACGGGCAGGAAAATCAAAGACAAAGCAAGTACCTGCAATCACTCTTGATGGAATGCCCTCTGCTTGCTCCCTCGTCATGGAATTCACCTGAGCATGATGGGGTCCTGAGAAATGAGGCTGCGAAAACTGTCCAAAACGCGAAGGACCAGGCTGCTGAAATGGCCTAAACTGTGTCTCCCCTATCCTCTGCCGTGGATCAGGAAAAGAACGATCTCGAGATGACCCACGTGAACGAACATGGGGTGGGGCTACGGCGTGCTGCGATCCAGCCAAAGGACACACTCTCTCAAAGTGTCCACACTGCCCAAAATTGTTACACGCACCCTGCACGCCAACCCACTATGCCGTAGGATTCTTTCCTCCACACTGGCCACAAAACTCTGCCCTGGGACTACTACTGGTAGAACTTCCTGAAGCAGAAGAACTAGAACCCGAATTCTTTTTGAACTGATGACCACGAGGTCCAAACCTGTGGCGTCCAGACTGTTGGGCTGTATGCTGCTGGGGTTGCTGGGATGACTGCGAAGACTGGGAAGGTTGCACCCCTGGAACCATGGGACGATTACCTTGCACCACTTGAGGCCTAACACGAGACCTACGGTTCTGCAGTCCCTCCACAATATCTATAGCCCTGTCCATCGCCTCCGCATAACTAGTCGGCGAACTCGCCAGCACCAAAGATTATAGATCCTCATCAACCCCTCCAAGAACTTGTTCCTATTCGCCCTCTCTCGGCCAGAAACATGCGAAACATACGCAAGAAAAGAAGAAAACCTCGGGGCATACTCCCCTACAGACAAAGTCCCCTGCACCGGGTTATCAAACTCACGCTACCTGGCGTTAACAAAGGATTCCGGAACGTACTCCTGACGGAAGGCAGTACAAAATTTGTTCCACGTGATCCCTACACCAGTCTCCTCGAGAGTCCTCGAAGCGCCTCTCCACCAACGCTCAGCATTCCTCTTAAACTGAAACGTAGCCAAACTCAACCTACGGTCGTCATCGTACCTCACATGATCACGAGTCGGTAATGTGCAGCAACCAGGACTCCGCATCGGAACTAGGATCATCACCGTTAAACGACTGAGGATTCATCGGCTGAAACCTAGCCATCACAAGTTCCATGTCATCTACACTGGCTACCAGCTCATCTACCTCAACCTCAACCTGACTAGCACGTCTACGAAGAGGAATACTACGCAGCACCTCATTGTTTTGACCCTCGGAATGTAACACCCCAAATTTAACGACTGCCCCCACAGTACCAACACTGGTCTTTCCAGCGTGTTTTGTCCTCACTCGCACGCACCCTGAGAAAAATTCCCAGAGGGTCACCCATCCCAAAATTGTCCCAAGTCAAGCACGCTTAACTTTGGAGTTCTTAAGTGATGAGCTCCCGAAAAGAAGATGCACCTTGTTGCTATGGGTAGTACCAATTAAATCTGATAAGCCTTTCTCAACTAACTTCCATTACATATAACTTCCCAGTCTCGTAATACCTCTCATTCCGGTGTGGGATCGGTTCATTGATGTGCCCCTTCGCCTCTAGAAGCCTGCCAGGAGCCGCTCATTGTCCGTGCAACCTCTGGCACCGTTAACGACTGCCCCACTGTACCAACACTGATATTTTGAACGTGTTTTGTCCTCACTCGCACGCACCCTGAGAAAACTTCCCAGAGGGTCACCCATCCCAAAATTGTCCCAAGTCAAGCACGCTTAACTTTGGAGTTCTTAAGTGATGAGCTACCGAAAAGAAGATGCACCTTGTTGCTATGGGTAGTACCGATTAAATCTGATAAGCCTTTCTCAACTAACTTCCATTACATATAACTTCCCAGTCTCGTAATACCTCTCATTCCGGTGTGGGATCGGTTCATTGATGTGCCCCTTCGCCTCTAGAAGCCTGCCAGGAGCCGCTCATTGTCCGTGCAATCTCTGGCACCGACGATCACTCCCCGCCCTCTTTTTGAGCCCCGGACCTCACACGGAATCTTCCGGAAACTGCTCTCTACCTCTACCCCTACGTGTAGGCGGCATCTACGAAGGCACTAAACAATAAGGTCACACAGCAACAAGTATATCACATACCAAATAAATCACATAGTCATGCACATGCAACAAGTAACACTGTGCCTATACTCAAGTGTGATCAAAAGAAATTGAGCTTATCCCAGCTTAAGCTCTGATACCAAAAATGTCAGGCCTCGTGCTCAATCAAAGTTAAAACGACATAATAATCTATAGCGGAAGCATTAAAATAGTGGCTAAAATTTTTCGCTTTGGCCTGACTTAGAAAATATAAGATAAAATACATTGATATCCAAAATACTGGTTTTACAACACTTAAAACCCAGTACAACAACTAACAATTATACAAACATAGAGTGACTCCCAATCAACAAACAGATGAGTCTCTTGCTCAACATAGATACAATAAATTAGAGTGAATTCAAATCCTTGTAACTTTGCTACGGTTATCAGAATTTGATTCTGTAAATTGTTCTGGAATCCTTACGACAAGGCCTTTGCTTTGAAATTGGAAGCAATCCAAAACAGAGCTAAACGAGGTACAGTTTGATATGAGAGTCAGGGACTTGAATACTCGAGAATGATAATTCTTGAGTTATCCCGCCAAATCACATACTTTATAACTATTGTTCTTGATATAGAACTTGAAGTTATGTTTGTCGATCCATCACAGGTAGTGGATCTTTAATTGATATGAGATTATATGATACGAAGAGAACATGAATTGATTCTAATGCCAAGGTCTGAGGTGACCTTATTTTCGAAGTCAGAGTGATTTCGTTAGATGGATATCCATGTCAAGATCGTATACGAATCTTGATGGCATTTATTTTAGATGGAATCAGTTCTTAGTTTGAGTACATACGATATTTTTATTTCATTTCGATTGATATGCTAGTTTTGATATGAACTGCCTTATGTTATTTCATGTATATGTCAATTATACTGAGATCAATTTCTCACCAAAGTGTTCCGGCTGTTGTTTCGTTTTGTATGTGTGCATGACAGCAGGTGGGAAGAAGCTGGTTTGACTGGACAGGGGTAGTGAGAGCTTACTACCTAGAAGAGGGGCGAAGGTTGAGAACAACGAGATCTGTTTTTGTTTAGATTTTGAACCTGTAGAACTAGCTTTGATGAAATCTGGTTTTGTACTTAGTGGATTAGTCTTTGTAACAGCGAACATAGAGTATTGTAACCTTGTGTACATTATATGCTCTGTTTATAAAGAACCAGATCTTGCGGAATAAATGAGCAGCTTTTGTTTATTTGTTCTGTTTTTACATGACCAGTTTTTACGGAAAAAAAAAACAGATTTCACTTGAGTAACTCGTTTATCTTAATTAATCGCCCATAAAATGAGATTAGAATAATTGTCGGAAGAGAGCCTCACAAATATATATATATATATTATATATATAACTTGGACACTCTATCCACCTCCCGGGGTACCACCATCTGGGCGATATCCACGACCAGCTGAGAAACCTTGATAACCTGAACCCACACAAGCAAACAAAACAATCCAGCCCCAGAGGGACAGGGGTCAAACCCCAGTACAAAGAGCAACATAAAACAGCAAATAGATAGAGCTAGTTATAAATGCGATGTGATGCATGAGAACAGGGAGATCAAAGGATCCAAGGACTGCAACAGCTGGATACCAGGAATAAGAGTTGTCATCGAATGTGTGAGAGAATGGGAGTTACCCAGGCGCTCGATCACACATGGTATCAACCACAAATAGAACAGAACAGAACAGAGCAGAACAGAACAGAGATGGCCGCAGCTCATGTGAGAGAATGGGAGCTACCTAGGCGCTCAATCACACGAAGTACCAGCAATAGCTAGAACAAAAAGGCCACAACGCATGTGAGAGAATGGGAGCTACCCAGACGCTCAATCACACGCACCCTGTCAACAAGGATTAGCTCAACAACAAACAACACCAGTTCATAAGATCTCACAGCTGGCTGTTCACATGGAATCACAAGGAACGGAGCATAGCAACGTGATATGCGTGTATGCATAATAACAGCTTGAAAGATAACATACATGAAACAGATGCAAGCAACAGCACAGGAACACCATCATACACACTGCTCAACATATCAGCACACACCTATTTATACACAAGTCCATCTCAAAGATGTAAGTATAAGCTCACATCCGTACCTTAGCTTTCTGAGCTACAATTACCACAGCAAGAGTCCGGAGAACTCAGATCTGAAACCTGCTAAGACAACAATAACGATAATACTTAGGTACTATAGCACAGAACTACGAACTGGGAGCTAGGAGCTCCACAAGCTCTATCCTACCCTTCTAGCACAACAGATAGCTCTAAACGAAGCATAAGGGAGAATCTAGCTCTTAGTCGAAAGAACTACCTGAACGGAAAAGCAAATATGCTCGTAATGAACAACGACGCACTGCTGCTACTTCGTGTTCCCTTTCCAGATTAACCCAAGCCTTCGAAAGAGGTATATAAAGAAGCACCTTGGCAAGAGAAATCCAACGCTACCACTCTTGTTCCAATCAGAGTCTTACACCACCGGCAATCGAAAAAGATAAGGTTCGGTGAACAGCAGCTAGGGTATCGTCAAAGAGTAAGCTTACGGGAAGAAATATCTTCTAAGTGTCGGGAAAGATAATGGCGAGACCACGGTCAAAGTCCTCTATAAGTATACGACTTAAGTCACCCAAATCTGGTGAACAGTAGCCACCGACCACAGGCTCGAAGCTGTTCCCAACTCAGAACTGTACTCCTCCAGATCTGAACCCCACACCAAAATAGATTTGGGGTACCTCCAAACGACGTCGCACAGAATTCCACTCCGAACTGGTACACGTTGTTAGAGTAGATGCCCAACTAGCCAACTTGTGGCGTGTGGGTTTTATAGACTCTTGTACAAACAGTCTTTATATATGATATTCGCATTTAATTATATGGCGTTCTTTACTTTCATTATGTGTGTAATAATTTACAATTGCGTTGATTAAAGACCTAGAATGCACTAAAGCATATATTAGATGTGATAGTGGGTATGACGGCTATCATGAAACACATCTAATAGTCGCTGTGTATTTTGAACATGTTCCTAGTCGATTGGGCCGTCAAAATGAGGATAAGGCCGCCCGAGTTCGAGACTAGTATCTGCGATGCGAAGTACCATGTTTCATTGGTAGGGAACACTGTGATGTTCTGAGCATGTAGATAGATAGTGACCTGGTGATCTATCGAACTACCCTCGTTCGGACTTTCCAAGTGGTTACCATTTGTCGAGTGGATAAGTCCGAGGTCTTGGTTGTACTGATTAGTCCTCATGACTCGTAACGTCATTGAGACTCTACATGATAGGCGTCTCACTTTGACCCGTTTGCCGACTCACTTGGGGCCATAAGGCGTCGGGATTGGGTGAGACCCCGATGCATGTAGGAGTCGATTCATCGTTGTCGAGGATTCACCGCTCGCAGACATGCGTGGATATCCTATGCTATCTGAGGGGATAATAGTGTATAAATATTTGGCCAGAGTACTAGAAGTGTTTTAGGTAAATGTGTTTACCTAGTTACACTCGCGATGTTACTATTTCGATCTCCAAGATGTATGCATAGTTATCGGATCTATAGCGACCCTCGATTTACCAATGGTCGTTGATCTGATCGGGATATATGGATTGAAAGGACCGTACGGTACGCTAACCATGACCGACTGGTTCTTGCAGGCACTATCAGTGATACCTAGGGGATCATGGGGCGATGTTGCTAGACGTTTTACCATGATCCGTTGGGAAGGTCCGGAATTGTGATTCCGAGCCACAAGGGTTGTGGGCCCACGGCTAGCTGTATCCCTGAACCATTGAGAGTCACACAAGTACTAGATTCGAGATTCCCGCACGGATACTTTGCTCAATGTGTTGAGCATGAGAAGAGGATTTCGAGAAGTGCGACTTCCTAAAAGTCAACAGGGGTCAAACCGGGGTTTGCCGCTGTTGAGGGGAAAAATGGTCTGTTAGAACATGCATTGTTGGTTTGAGGTTTTGTGTAAATCAAAAAGGGAGAGATTGTTGGATCTGTTTTTACAGATCCTGATTAAGTTTTGAATTACACAAAACCTATTGTTGTTATTCTAACAATTCTACTCAAGTGCGCAGATTTCAGATCGAAGAAATGTTCAGCAGTTGGTTCACAATAAATGTGCAACAGTTGGTTTGGTGCGTTCAATGGAATCGGCAGCAGGTTTAGCAATGGAGACGTCCAGAGTTGAATCAGCTGTTCGTAATCAGGCGTAGGCCAAAGTTGAACCAGCTGTAAGTTTTGAATTACACAAAACCTATTGTTGTTATTCTAACAATTCTACTCAAGTGCGCAGATTTCAGATCGAAGAAATGTTCAGCAGTTGGTTCACAATAAATGTGCAGCAGTTGGTTTGGTGCGTTCAATGGAATCGGCAGCAGGTTTAGCAATGGAGACGTCCAGAGTTGAATCAGCTGTTCATAATCAGGCGTAGGCCAAAGTTGAACCAGCTGGAGCGAAGCTACAGTGTCCAGTCGCAACGCAAAGATATCCAGTCGCAAGATGAATTCCAGACGCAAGCAACAGCAGCATCCAGTCGAGAGCTTATTTGAATCAGCTGTTGCTAATTAACCAGTCGCAAGCTTTGCATATTCAGTCGACTTGGTTCCCAGGCGCAAAGAATTGAAGAAGAAGCAAAGCGCAGCAGTCGTAGGATTAAATCAGCAGCGAAGCAGTTGACGAATTATCAAAGTTGGATGTCAACTGCTGAGCTTATTCAAAATGAAGAAAGCGACAGAAGCCTGCAAAAGAAAAGGACGCAAGTACTGTTCTTGTGTCGGTACTTTACAGAGGAGCGTTGCATTAAAGTGGAAAGAAGACAAGATAGCCTTCTGTAGCGCTGAAGAGTTTTGGAAGCTTTCCAACGGGAAGAATTTTTACAGAGGCTATATATTAGAGGCAACACCCATTGTAGAAGTGTGAGTCCTGCAGTGCAGAGTGAGCGAGACACTTAGTGTTCGTTCAGTTGGTGCTACTACATACTGTGGTAAAATTACATTGAATATACAGTGCACCAACAGAGGGAAAAATAGAGAGATAGACGAAGCAATCAACCACCATTAGAGAGGAGTTTTTCACGAGTGTTGATTGCTAAGTCTAGATTAGCTTGTATTAGAGCATGTCCCTCGTGTGTGAGAAAAACAGAGAG
>KV011971.1:158301-220520 GCA_001598015.1 Dorcoceras hygrometricum | reverse complement strand
CGTCGCCGGAAATTCGTTTCCGGCCAATTCGACGAGGAGAATCCATTCATGCTGATCTCGTCAGTCCTTCTAGTGCAGGCTGACGAAGGAGTCTCGTTTCTGGTCATGGACCGGATTGGCAATTTCTACCGCAATCTACCGAGAAGAGCCGACGTTATTGTAACTACGGTTGGAGCCAGACACAAGTGCCAGCAAGGTAGTGGTTTTGAACCCCCTATGTATGATGATAAAATTGTTATTGATTATTCGTATTGATCGTCTCCCGGCTCATATTCTATGTTCTTCCGCTGCCTCGCCGGGGGGCGGATCCGGATCCCCAACAGTGGTATCAGAGCCAGGTTTCTCGGATCTGATCAATACGTATTTGCCATAATTGTATCTAACATTGAATTTCAGAATCGGAAAATCGAAATTTTGATCCGGCCACCGGGCCGCCGCCTTGCGCGGCGGCGCCTCTCTCCCAAGCGCATGAACGCGCGTGCTGGCGCGATTGTCGCGCGATGGCCGCGCGCGATATGCCGCCGATGGTTGCTGCACGACGCGCAACCATTGCGCATGAGGCTGGCCGATGATGCGCTGTCCTTGAGCCGCTCTCGCGCGACGATGGCCGATGCTGGAAGCGCTGGTCGACACTGGTGGAGCGCCTGTTGGGCGGCGAAGCACGCGCTTGTGCTGCGACGCCGCGCGACTCGTGGCGCCTGCTGGCCGGACGAAGCGCCGCTGGCTGGACGCGTTGCGTGACCTCACGGCCGCTGCTGGACGAGACGGCGATTGATGGGGCGGCATGGTCGGCGTTGCGCTTCGCGCGATGGTGCGCACACTGCCGCCGCGAGTTTTTTCGTGATGGCGGCGCCGCCGTCGCCGGCCGCCGCTCCGACGAGTTTCCGACGATGTCGTGACGGCTGGTCTGAATTTTTCTAGGGTTTGGTTCGGGCCTTTCACGGGCAGCCCGTGAAGTTTCGGGCCGGTATGCGATGTCGGGCCCGGTTTTGATCGATTTTGAAATTTTAAGTTTTTGGGCCTAAAAATTGTTTTAAGCCCAATATTGATACAATTAAAATTAGTAAAATGTGATTTTAATTATGAAATATGATTTTGTAATAAAATATGATTTTGTTGATTAAAATTTGTTTCATCGGCAAAATGCGATTTTATTATAAAATACGATTTCGTAATTAGAATATGATTTTACGATAAATAATTAGATTATTTAAATTATGCATGTTAATTAGATTAATTGCATGATTGGGGTGATCGAGAGCCGTGCCCAATGTGTTAGGTGTATGCAATAGGTTTTATTTGATTTCGGTTTTCAAATATTTGATTATCATTTAAAGTGGGCCTGTTTGTGGCACGTTCCCACCCCTTGATAAATGTATCCCTTGTTTTTCATAGTTAATTTAAATGTAAATTACTAGATTTAGTGGGAGTACATCCGAAGACGGTGGACAATGACGATCAAGATATTGAAGACCGAAGATCTGTAAAACCGGAAAGCTTTGTAATAGGATTGCATTGCATATTGCATCACCCCTAGGATTGGACCCAGGTCCGTGACTGGCAACCACGGACCGCATAGCTCTCGCGATCGATCATCCCAATGTTACTTTATATATGTTGATATATAGACTTATTGAATCCGCATGTTTGCATGTTTTAAACTAGATTCGAGATTCCCGCACGGATACTCAGCTCAATGTGTTGAGCACGAGAAGAGGATTTCGGGAAGTGCGACTTCCTAAAAGTCAACAGGGGTCAAACCGGGGTTTGCCGCTGTTGAGGGGCAAAACGGTCTTTTTACACTGGGGTTCTGAAAAATGGTTTTTCAGATCATATTATTCAGTTTTGGAATCTGAGTCGATCGGTCCGATCTGATCGGCGATCGGAGTTACGATGAAGTCTCGGTGGTGGAGATGAACTGAATGTTCATTGTTGGACCCGGGCCCGTTGGGCCGGTCCAAGTCCAACACTTAATCTACTTAAATATGATTAAGAGACTTGATTGAAACTAACATATATCACACTTGATTAACCCTAAACCTAGAAAAATGCCGCCCCTCCTCTCTCTACACACGCCGCCGCCGTCGCCGCCTCAAGTCGCCGGAATTCGTTCCGGCCGATTCGACGAGAAGAATCCGTTCGTGCAGAATTCGTCAGTGCTTCTAGTGCAGCCTGACGAAGGAATCTCGGTTCTGGTCGTGGACCGGATTGGCGATTATCTACCGCAATCTACCGAGAAGAGCCGGGTTCTTGTAATTCCGGTTGGAGCCAGGCACAAGTGCCAGCAAGGTATTCGTTTTGAACGCCCTATGTATGTTGAATTATGAATTCTATTTTTCGTATTGATCGTCTCCCGACCTTTATTCTTTCTTTTTCCGCTGCCTCGCCGGGGGGCGGATCCCGATCCCCAACACACGTCATCCCGCTCGGATCAAATCTGCTATCGCTAAACGGCGTCGCATCGAAATCCAGATCTGGATGACCAGATCTCACATAAGTACTAACCAGCGTTCACTGATACCCAAAACGACGTTGCACTGCCTTCTGGTCTAGACAACCCGAAACCGGTCTACACCAAGTTACAAACAAGCCGATCCGCACAATACTAGCAACTTCCGCACCTCAAATCTGGTTTCTTCCAAACGACGTCGCTACGCTACCCGTGCAGGATATTCAACTAGCGTGCCCAGAATGGCTTGTGACAACCAGATTTCACCAGCAGCCTTGATTACCATCAACCAGCACTTATCAACTCCCAAATCTGATTACTACCTCACAGAACTCTCCAACTGTCCAGAGCTATTTCCAAACACACGCATACAGACCCGATACGCTCACCAAGAGTACCAGCTCAAATCTGGTCCATCCTAGATCTGTTCACGGCAGATCTGGTGTATACCAAACCTGATTAATTAGCTTAATTAATCCACAAAAATTTCGGGTCTCACAGCTTGGGTCAGCTAAGGCCTCTTCTACTTTCTTAGGTTCTATATGTGATATGAAAGCAGAATTAAAGTATTCGTTTATCATCTGTCCTCGTGTCCTAACGGTAGTAGAGTTACCGATGACCAACTTTGGTGGATGATTTTTATTCCACCGAAGACGTGGTCCGTATGAGGTAGATGGTTCGAGCTGTTCCCTCTGCGTCCTTGCTGGAGCTTCTGGGATATCACTTTTTGATGTACCATTTGTTATAACATGTTCATCAGATTGGGCATGTTTTTCACCAGCTGGATCAAGGCTTAAATATCAACGTTGGTAATCGGTATGTCCGGATCATGCTGGTTATCAGCTTGCCATCTGGGTTGCACCTTTCCGCCGCTTGATTCATCTAGATTGGTAGACTACAGACGAATGCATAGATCATTCAACTTTGAGGCTGATGTTGATGAGAAACTGGTTTCATCGAACACCACATGAGCCGATTCTTCAACCGATAGTGTTCTGTTGTTGAACACTCTATAGGCTCTGCTAACGGCTGAGTATCCCAGAAAGATACCTGCATCATATCTTACATCAAAAGCTCGTAAGTACATTTTACCATTGATATGGAGGATGAATTTGCTTCCAAACACCCTGAAATATGAAATATCAGGTTTCTTGTCATTCCAGATCTAATATGGAGTGACTCCACGTCGCTTGTTTATCATGATCTGTTGTGAGTATAACAAGATGTATTGACTGCTTCAGCCCAAAAATTTATTTGGAATACCGGAATCAGCAATCACAGTTGTCGCAGATTCTTTTAAGGTCCAGCTTCGATTCTCAGCCAACCCGTTTTGCTGAGGTGTTCTTGATGCAGACAACTCATGTTTAATTCCAATATCATCCAGATAGGAGGAGATTTTAAAATTTAAAAACTTTGTTCCTCTATCACTCCTGATCCTGTTGATATTACACGATTGCTCATTTTAAAGACGTTTTAAGAGATTAATCAGCTGGTCGGCAGTTTGATATTTTGATTTCAAAAATAATACCCAAGTAAATTTTGAAAAATCATCTACCACAACAAGGGTATATTTCATTCCCCCTAAGTTGGTTACGGGTATTGGACAAAAAAGATCCATATGCAGAAAACCCAGCTTACGAGAGGTTTTGTTACTGCCTTTAGTTTTGAAAGTATATTTGATATGTTTACCCAGCTGACAGGCAGAACAGATCTTGTCCTTTAAAAACTTTTAATTTGGCCAAACCATCAACTAGCTCAAGTTTACTCAAATTGGCAATAGCTTTGAAATTCAAATAATTCATCCGCAGATGCCATAAACAACTCATTGAAGAGTCAGCTACTTGGCAGGTTGGTTCTGTATGCGGATGATCTGACCAATCAACTTTGTATTTGTTACCCGATCGATAACCAACTAGCATAGTCAGGCCTTCCGAATTAAGAACAGTGAAAGTGTGCTTCTGAAATTTTACAGAGTAATCACTGTCGCACAATTGGCTAATACTAATCAAATTGTAGAACAAGTTATCTACAAAACATTGTTGACATTAAAATTACCATGGGTAAGCTTACCCTTACCCACGGTGTTACCGTTTGAGTTGTCCAAAGGTGATCTTAGGTCCATTGCAAGATTTGATATCTGTGAGCAGCTTAGCATCTCCAGTCATGTGCCTTGTACATCCACTGTCCAGATACCATGTTGAGTGCTCCAGTCTGGATACCTGTTGTTCCTGCAACCATAGACAATGCAAAATTTGGTACCCTTTGGTTTATTTGGGTACAGGTTTGATTAGACCTTTAGGAACCCATACTTGGATAAACCTGATCCATTTACCAGTGTGTGCATCAAAGTACTTGTGTGGTTCGTGTGTGTTCTTTAATCTGGATGGGATTTGAGGAGTAACATATTTGACATTCGATCTGAACCTACGATATTGAGGCATGTACTGTCTGTTCTTCTTTTGAGTTCGAGAGAACTGGCCTTGATTTGTACCACATTGAGAAACCTTTTTGTATTCGAGGACCATTTAATTTAGAGCAGTAACGAGGTCTGTTGGATCTGTTTCTACAGATCATAATCTTAGTTTTGATTCACACAAAACTTGCTACTATTGTACTAACGCTCTACGTGAAATGCGCAGCTTACTTAGACTGGAGTAGACATGAAGATATCCAAACTGGAATAGTGAGGGGACGCTTGAGCTGGACTGGTCGAAGATATCGAGCTGGAACAGTAAGGGGACGCCCAAGCTGGTTCAGCAGTTTACTTCCAGAAGTGCAGGGAACATCAAGATGGTTCACCAGCTTGGAGCAGAAGCAGCACGAAGATCAAGCGCAAAGTATTTAGAGGATCAGAGTTCAAGTGCAGACGAATGAAGTGCACAACAGCTCAAGTGCAGATCAAGAGCAGTGTACACGATAATTGTTCAATTGCAGAGCCGTATACAAGAGTAGTGATCAAGTGCACGTCTGATCACTGAGCACGGCTATGATCAGTTCATAATAGGGATCTCAGTACATTGGAAGACTGAATCAGAACTGATTAACTGTGTGCTTGTCGATGGTTTGGATGAGGTGTCTGAATGGACCAGGTGAACAAGCAGGAACATAATGGTTCTTGACAAGAAGAATAGAGACGAGCTGGTAAACCAGATCAGGGAAGAGAAAACCTGATCAAGGACACCAGCAGCCGAATGATCGATGGGGAAGCATAAGGCTGCTGTGGTGGAAGAAGTGTCCAGTTGGGAAAGAAACCAGCTGAGAAACAGCCCAAAGAAATGACCTACTGAGTATGATGATCAAGATGGATTAGAACAGGTCAAGGGCAGCTAACAAAAGAAAATTAGAAGATCAGCTAAAGCAGCTTGCCCGGAGCAGAGAAACCAGCTGGCCGTATGATATCTGTGAGAAGTTTGATCTCACACGTATATCAACCAGCTTGAAGGAAATCAGAAGGAATGGAGCAAAGCTAGTAAACAAACTTAAAGCCTAGAAGCAGCTCAAGAGCGGGAAAGAACAGAACAAGCTCAGCTGCAGACAAAAAGAGGCGCAGATGCAGAATTGCTCAAGAACATATTAAAGATGAAGAGCAACCAGCTTGAATAAGATACCTGATGGGGAACCAGATCTGGATAGACCATCTTAGACGAACAAAGAAGTTTGAATACAAACATACGGAAGACCAAATTAATTGGTTAAAACTGATTTGTTTCGTCTTGTCCACATCAGGTACAAGCAAATAGAGCTCGATGTTAGCAAAGGCTGCAGAATCACCGATGAAAAGAGCTGAAGTCAAATAAAGCCTGCAATGCATTAAAAGCCAAAGGACGCAAAGTACAAATACATCAGAAGACTTTTCAGAACTGCTACAACTTTGTTTCCAACGGAAAAATCTGCTAAGCGGCTTTATATATCAGGCGCAAAGCACAGAATGATGATATGCGCGAAATAACAGAGAGAGAAAAGTTTTGTGCGAACACAAAACAGAAAAATAGAAGAAAGCACAGCCATGGGAAGATAACAGATAACCAGCTCGGACAGGAGCACTTTTCAGTGTGTGAGATTTTATATTTGAGAGATAGTGCTTACACTGTAAATCTCACACACGATTCACTCACATATATTTGAGAGAGCTGATTAGATAAGCTGAGTGAATCAAATAAAAAACTCTCCATTGTAGTCTTTGGACAGAGACGTTAAACAAGTCTAGTTGTCTTTCGCACTGAGACGTTAAAGAAGTGTGTGTTGTCTTTCGCACTGAGACGTTAAAGAAGTGTCGCCATTCTCACTGAGGCAGTAAAGAAGTGAAGTTAGACACACAGCTTGCGGGCTTAGTGTGCAGTGGTGTTGCTAGGAGTTCTTACGGCTGCGGGTCGTAGGAGTGGGTTGTAGCGTAGGTCACTGCAATAAAAGCCTTCTACTGGAATCCTTCCCGATTGTGGAAGAAAGGGAGACGTAGGAGATTCAGCTCCAAACTTGCATAAACAAATCTTACCATATTTCTTTACTGCCTTATGCATTTGCATTCATATGCATGACATGTTTGTTTACCACGTTCAAAACTGTTTAAAGGCTTTCGAATATAAGAGTTCAGTTTGAGTTGTTTCCGCATGATTTTAATTCATAAGTCAATCTGTATCTCGGTGCATTAACATTCAAGAACACTGAGCTATTACAGCTCAAGGATTTATTCTAACAGATCACTCGTACTTTCATTGAGATGGTTGAAGTCACCAGTCAGAACCAGCCTCAGGCACTGCGTTGGTTTAGTGCTAAACTGGTTCTATATTTATGCGATCCGGTTTTAGTTGCGTGCTGGTTTTTAAACTCTTTTAAAATTTCTAAAATGCACGTAACTTATGGGGTTGGTGTCTCGACTATGTAAAAGCCTACGTGAGTTGTGGCAGAGCTAACAAACAACCCTGGTTTTTTTATCCCAACAATTGGTATAAGGCGCTTTTGCGATCTGGTACCCCATGAAACGGTCCAACAATTTTTATCAGAGCACTTTTGCAATCTGGTACCCCATGAAACGGGGCCAACAAGGTCCTCACGTGTAAATTCAGGATTAGAAAAATCAATTACCTCCTCAGTGTCCTCGATCATAAGACATTGTATTTCATCCTCACTTTCCCTTGATGAGAAGGTTCCAGAGCTTGATTCCTCTTAATACGAGTCAACCCACGCACTCTTGTTTTATTCAGCCATCATTGCTTTTTCCGTTCACCCTTTCCAATACACCGTCTTCTCCTTCTTGTCCTTGTTATTGCTACATTATGGTCGCCTCTTTTCATTTCTTCTTGCCTTCCTGCAATCAGCCATGAAGTGACCAGGTCTGCCACAGTTGTAACACTAACATAGAAGGAGTTTTAACATTTTTCTTGGGATAATTAAGAGAATAGGGTTGCGTATTATGCTTTTGCATAAATTTTCCAAATTTTCTTATGAGCAAGGCCATCGCATCCTTGCTCATATCTTCTCTGATCTGTTACTAGTAGGGCATGGACTTTGCTCTGCAATTGTGGCGGCGAGAGCTCTGGTTGGTTGAGATGTAGATGGCTCAGCTTCTGCTCTCGTTTCCAGTTCGACTCGTAGGCCTTCAAATTTGCAAACAACTCATGCAACTCCATCTTGTTTAAGTCTTTGGATTCTCTCATGGCCATTGTTTTCACGTCCCACTCCTTGGGAAGTGCTCGCATTACATTCAGGGCCAGCTCCCTGTTGTTGTATGTGTTGTTCAGTCTGGCCAGCTCAATCACCAGAGAACTGAACCTTTCATCAAATTCGGCCATGGTATCTTCTGGTTTCATCTTGATTAGCTCGAATTTTTGTAAGGCCACGGTGATAGGATCAATTAGGACCAAAAATAGGCCTAGCAGTTCAGAAGTGGGGGGGGGGGGGTTGAATGAATTCCTTGGATTTTTATTTTTCAAATCCTTAAAAAATGATTTGACAAGCCTGTACTTAACTCAAATATGAGTGACCAGATTTTAGGCTCTCAGTCCAAATTTATTTTCTCGGTTTACAAATAATATGCGGAAATAAACCGATTAAACAGTGAACAGTAAACAATAACGATGCAAAAAGGGTCAAGAATTTTTTTTGGAAGTTCGGATCTCAAATCCTATGTCTCCCTACTTCCTCTTCAGGAAGGTTCCACTAAAAGATTTGATGAATACAGCTTCTGTAAACACCCAGTCACTAGAGTCTCGCTCAAAGTGAACTCCTAGCACCACAATACAATGCAGATTTCACCACTAAATACAACAAATGACTTTTTAGAACTGCTTCACGTAGCACGTTCTTTACAGAATCTATTTTAATATTACAACGGATACAACACGCAGAGTTTGTAACAACTTCTGGTTCTTTGAACAATATTAATATTTGTCTAAGTTGAACCAGAAAGAATACTCGAAGATTATTTCTGTTTAAGAACTGAACGACTGTTCTTTAAGTATAGTGAGAACTGGGATATCGAAAGTGAACTCCTAGCACCACAATACAATGCAGATTTCACCACTAAATACAACAAATGACTTTTTAGAACTGCTTCACGTAGCACGTTCTTTACAGAATCTATTTTAATATTACAACGGATACAACACGCAGAGTTTGTAACAACTTCTGGTTCTTTGAACAATATTAATATTTGTCTAAGTTGAACCAGAAAGAATCTCGAAGATTATTTCTGTTTAAGAACTGAACGACTGTTCTTTAAGATAGTGAGAACTGGGATATCGAAAGATTGATTATGGAAATATTTTATCCCAAAGTATCAAAGAGACGAGTTAATGAGAGAGAGTGAAATCTCGAGAGCTTCTCTGTTGAATCTCTTCAGCTATTTATAACATCCATATTCAACGGTCATTTAATGAGCCAGTAGACACAAGCCTCATTTGAATGTCTCCACCGTATCGTGAATTAATTGCTCCATTAATGCTGAGTCGAGGTTTGTCTGCTGTTGTCAGAGCTTTGTTGACTTATATACCAAAGTAGGTAAACATCGTATTCACCAACTCTGCGTTTTGCAGAATATACTCCAAATAGATCTGATCTTGTCTCTCTTCAATCCATATGGTATAACAGGCTTTATCTGATTTAATCTTGAACGTTGAATCATCTGGAATAAATATATGATAAGATATGAAACTGAAATCTGAAATCTGTTTGGTTCTGAGCTCAAATCTGATTCAGACTGATTCGAATAAATAAACTTCATGTTCTTTCTCATTAAGTTTCTTCCCCCTTTACTCTCTAACAATATCTTCTGATCTGAAATCTGATATATATATATAACCTCTGAAATACTCTGAGTAGATTCTGTCCAAATCTGAGTCTCTGTTACTGATTAGATATGATAACTAAGCCTCTGTACTGAATCTGATACCTTCGGATCTGAGTTGCTCTTATCTGACTTGAAAAACTCTCTTCCCTTGTAAGGACTAGGAATTTTTTAATGGGTGATTAATCGGTTAATCAGATCTGGAAAAGGATTAACCAAGGGAGACGTTAACCATCGGGTTTTCAGATTTGAAGGATGTGGTTAATCTGATTTGGTTATATTCAGATCGGATGTAGAACATATTAGATGTGTGTTGTTGATCGCTATCGGGTGTCTTGGAATAGATCAGACATGCTTAAGTGGTTTTGGATAGATTGTATTCGGGAATGATCTAATTTGGTATCACATTGCGTTTGGTTTAGGAAGATATCAAAATTGGATAATATCCCACGTGAATGAATTAGAGGCGCTGTGAGGATCGGTTTGAGTAGACCGATTCGTGTCTTCAGATTTGAGTGAGATCTGGGTGTCCAGATCTGGCCTAGGAGTGTATGAGAGGTTTTCCATGAGCGGGAGGTGATGCGATGTTCTTTTGGATTAATTGTGTTGGCGCTAGTGGGAATGTATTGATGTGAAATCTGTTCAACGGGTGTGAGTAGATGTGCGCTTCAACTTGGGGATGTCATGTGTTGGTCAACGGTACTGTGTGGACTGGTCCTGTTCGTGAGTTTTTGTGTAGACCGGTACGGTTCATGGATTTCAGATTTGACCAGATCTGTATGTTTGCAGCGGCCCTATGTCGCCAGATCTATTTGTTTTGGAGCGGGACTCATAAGTGACGTCATTTGTCGGTCGCGCGCGCGTACAGCGTAGGAGAGGCAGATCTGGTGTAGCGTGAAGGAATCATATTTGGTGTAATGTTCAGATCTGAGTAATTGACTTTAACTGTAGCTTTGACTGGAAGTTTTTTCCTTATACCAGTGTCGATCAACACTTAGAAAAATTCGAGACCCCATATTTCTTATCTTCTTCCCGAGAGCTTCGAAACCCTTACTGTTCATTTGAACCCTTTTTCCGTCGATTGTCGTTGATATACGCCGCCGTTTGGAGCAAGATTGGTGGCGCTGAGCTCATCTCTTCAAGATCCTTCGATTGATACTAGTTTGGAGACTTGTATCGACGCGTTGTGGGTGCACGAAGTAGTTGTAGTGTTCAAATATCTTCGTGAATTCTGGAAAGCAGTTCTGCTGTTCTTTAGAGTTTTCGAGTAAGTGATTTCATCTCGTTTTAAGCTTCGATTAGAGTTAGTTGGTCCTACGTATCGTAGTTGAGATTTGGTTGAGTTCTCGACCGTAGGCCGTAAGCTGAATGAGCTTATATTTAAGCTGATTTGTGAGATATTTTGACAGATTGAGCTTTCGAGCAGTTCCTGTCGTGTTTTGTCGTGAACTGGTGAGGCAGAGGGATTTAGCGGGCTATTGGTGCTGTGCTCTTGTTCTCGTAAGATCTGTTGAAGTATTAGCAGTTCAGAGGAAGGTACAGATTTGAGCTTATTTAAATAGTTTTGGCATAAGCATGAGAATATTTCCAATGTGTTGAGAATGTTGTGATGAGTGTTTACGTGAACAGATTTGCCCCATTGTGATTTGATTATCTGTTCTGTTTGTGTCAAGCCTGGTGCGCTAATACATCATATAGTCACGAATATGCGGAAGTATCATAAAAATATGGGCTAAAAATTTTCAATAATGGGCCTGATCCAATATTATTTAAAATACATTCATACCCAAAATAAGAGTTTAATTCAAAACTCAAACAACAACAGTCAATAACACAACACATGATACCCAACATAAATAAAGGCACAGGACATCCCCTAGCTCAATATAAATATCAATACATTGGGACTCAATCAGAAAGGGGATCGACCAACTGAAGCTCGACTCTGTCCAGCTTGGTTACCTGAAGAACCTACAATGGCCAACATCGACCAAAGCAGTCCAAAACAGGGAAAATAAACGAGGTCAAACCTCAGTACGAAGAACACAATAAAAGCATCTATCATATCAGACAATGCAATATCTCAATCGTGCAATGCATGAAAAGGGCTACCAAGAATCATCGGTAGCAAACATATCACAACGACTCTGCTATGCAGTTCTCATCAATCATCATCATCTTGTGATCTTCAGGCACGACGACACAGCCGACCATCACAAGGCAGTGTGGTATTCAGGCACAACGAATCAGATGGCCACCACATCAAAAACAGCGTTGGACCTTTCAGGCACGACGACTCAGCCGACCGATCACAACGTGTAAAGGGATTCAGCTTTCTAAAAATTCAAGCTCAATATGTATGCGTGAATGCACAACAGACTCATGCTTAATTCAATGCACAAAGGTCACACATACACAACACAGACAAGAGCACATAATCATTCAGCAATCAATACAATTCACAGCAGCTAATACAGGAAGGAAATATCCCAAAGCTGATAGCAAAGCTGCTAAAATCTAGCTCAATTCGTACCTAAAATCAACTTCTACCTCAACAGATCTCACCACAACAAGGGAGAAGCAACCAACTCCAGTCTACTGTCCAAGCAGCTCCACGGCGAACTCAACAGAAGCCACTACCTGCTAAAATCAGTCAAGATACCTCAATATCAACTAAAATCTGAAACTCAAACAGCTTAATTATAAAGCCCAGTAACTTAACTCAGTTACCTAACTCCAACAGAGCACTACTCAGCTCTCATACGAAGCTTAAATCGGTAAAGAATCACTTACCCCAAAGCTGTTAAAGAACAGAGGAACTACTAGTCCACAGTCGCGAAGACACACGAAAAAGTGCAACAACCTCGCGCTCCTCGAATCCAGCGACTCCAGTCTCCAGCTGTTAAAGAACAGAGGAACTACTAGTCCACAGTCGCGAAGACACACGAAAAGTGCAACAACCTCGCGCTCCTCGAATCCAGCGACTCCAGTCTCCAAACTTGTATCAATCGAAAGTCTTAAAATCTAAAAACCCGATACTCATAAACTCAATTAGCTAATTCTAAACCAAATCTGAATAGCTAATTAAATCGTAATTAGCAAATTCTTGTCCTCACAATCTCCCCATCTTAAGAGATTTCTTCCTCGAAATCAGAGGAAAACACAGGGCAGAAACAACAAAACACCAGAATTTACCAACACAACTCCACTGTCAAAGCTCAAATAGATGAGGCCATTCTTGTCTCATCTTCTCTTCCACTTCCCATGTAGCTTCCTCACGACCATGCTTGCTCCATTGAACCATCACCAACGGAATTACCTTATTCCTCAACTGCTTCACTTTCCTATCCAGAATCTGCACTGGATATTCAACATAGCTCAAGGTAGAATCCAGCTCAACTTCATCAGTCCTCAACACATGGGACGGATCTGGCTCATATTTCCTCAACATTGACACATGAAACACATCATGCATCGCTGCTAACTCATCAGGCAGCCTCAATCTATTAGCCAAATGTCCGATCCTCTCAACAATCTCAAAAGGACCAACAAATCTAGGAGACAATTTACCCTTCAATCTAAATCTCATCACACTCTTGAAAGGATAAACTTTGAGAAAAACTCGATCGCCAACCTCAAACTCCAAAGGTCTGCCTCTCTTATTAGCATAGCTAGCATGTCGAACTTGATCAGCTTTCATCCTACTCCGAATCAACTCAATCTGATCTTTCATGTACTGCACAAACTCAGGAGTATACAACTGCTTCTCACCAATCTCTTCCCAGCAGATCGGTGATCTACATTTACGACCATACAACGCTTCAAAAGGACCCATCCCAATAGTCACCTGGTAGCTGTTGTTATAGGAAAACTCAACTAAGAACAAGGAATCCTGCCAGCCACCACTTAAATCCAAAACAACTGCTCGCAGCATATCCTCTAAAATTTGAATGGTCCTCTCAGATTGACCATCTGTTTGTGGGTGATAGGTTGTACTCATAGCCAATCTCGGACCCATTGCTGCCAGCAAGATCTTCCAGAATCGGAAAGTAAACCTTGGATCTCTATCAGACACTATTGAAACCGGCACTCCATGCAATCTTACCACATGGTCAATGTACAGTTGCGCCATCTTCTTCATCGAACATCTCACATCATAGGGAATGAAATGGGCTGACTTCGAAAGTCTATCAAAAACAACCCAAACTGCATCACATCCCCTACTCGATCGAGGCAATTGAGTCACAAAATCCATGGCGATGTGCTCCCAATTCCATTGAGGCACTTCTAAACTCTGTAGCAATCCACCAGGTCTCATCCTCTCAGACTTGACCTGTTGGCAATTCAAACATCGAGCTACAAATCTATAGATATCACTCCTCATTCCTTCCCACCAATCATCCCCTACTCGATCGAGGCAATTGAGTCACAAAATCCATGGCGATGTGCTCCCAATTCCATTGAGGCACTTCTAAACTCTGTAGCAATCCACCAGGTCTCATCCTCTCAGACTTGACCTGTTGGCAATTCAAACATCGAGCTACAAATCTATAGATATCACTCCTCATTCCTTCCCACCAATAGTGAGACTTCAAAGCATGATACATCTTCCTCTCACTCGGATGCACACTTTACCGACTAAAATGAGCTTCATTCAAGATGGCTTCCTTCAAATCATCAAATTCGGAACCACCAATATATCTTGAAATCTCAAGCATCCATCAAAAGCAACAGAAAAATCATCCCACTGACCATTATGAGCCTTAATCTTCAACTCATGCACATACGGATCAGTCCTCTACGCTGCTCTAATGTCTGCTACAATCGGTGGTTCAACCTGAAAAAAAGAAACCACAAAACACTGATCACTCGGCTGAAAACGCCACCCAGAAGTCCCCAAATCCTCATGGACTTTGGATATACTCATCGACGTCAACATCGCCGGTTGGGCTTTCCTACTCAACGCATCGGCCGCTAATTTCATTCGCCTAGGCTGATACTGAATCTCACACTCAAAAATCCTTCAGCAACTCCATCCAGCGGCGTTGCCTCATATTCAAATCTGACTGCGTGAAGATATACTCCAAACTCTTGTGGTCGGTGTACACCAAAAATTGTTCACCATACAAATAGTGACGCCAAATCTTCAAGGAAAACACTATTGCAACCAACTCTAAATCATGAATGGGGTATCTCGTATCATGGGGCTTCAACTGTCGAGACGCATAGGCTATCACACACCCGTTCTGCATCAACACGCATCCTAAACCACTCAGAGAAGCATCGGAGCAAACTATAAAAACTCCAGAACCCAATGGCAGAGCTAACACAGGAGCAGTAGACAACTTCTCCTTAAGCAACTGGAAACTCTACTCACACTCATCAGTCCAAACAATCTTTCTATCCTTCTGGGTAAACTGAGCCGTCGGCCTAGCTATCGAAGAGAACTTCTCAATAAAACTCCTATAATATCCAGCCAAACCCAAGAAACTACGGATCTCAGAAACATTCCTAGGTCGTCCCAGTTAAGAACTGCTTCGACCTTACTCGGATCCACGGAAATTCCTTGCGTTGAAATGACATGACCCAAAAAGACAACTCTATCCAGCTAGAATTCACACTTGCTGAATTTAGCATACAACTGTGAGTCTCTCAGTTTCTGCAAAACCAATCTCAAGTGCTCTTTATGCTCTCTGAAGTTCTTCGAATACACCAGGATGTCATGTATGAAGACAATCACAAAACGATCGATATACTCACTGAAGACGCGATTAATCAATTCCATGAAGACAATAGGAGCATTCGTCAATCCAACAGACATCGCTAGAAACTCATAATGCCCATACCTAGTCCTGAATGCCGTCTTCGCCACGTCAGCATCTCTGATCCACAACTGATGATAACCAGACCGTAGATCAATCTTAGAGTATACAGCATATCCTTGCAACTGGTTGAACAAGACATCAATCCTAGGCAACGGATACTTGTTCTTAATCGTCGCTTTGTTCAACTGCCGAAAATAGACACACATCCTCATAGATCCATCCTTCTTCTTCACAAAAAGAATAGGAGCTCCCTAGGGTGACATACTCGGTCTAATGAAGCCCTTCTCTAACAGATCACACAACTGCTCTTTGAGTTCCTTCAACTCAGCTGGCGCCAACCGATACGGAGCTCTAGATATCGGGGCTGTCCCTGGCACCAACTCTATACTGAAGTCGACCTCTCGTCTCGGAGGGAATCCAGGAATATCAACCAGAAACGCGTCAGGAAACTCTCGAGCAATCGGAACATCGCTCAACTCTACTCGCGATACTTGGGAAACATCCAAGGCATAGATCATAAACCCTGAATTCTCTAGCAAGAACAAGCTAAACATCTCCATGGAAGACACAAAAGGAATCTTAGGTCGCGAATCAGCACCATAGAAATCCCATTTCTCTCCAAATTCAAGCCTAAACCTCACTACACCATGAAAACAATCAATTGTCGCTTATAACTGGACAACACTTCCATTCCAAAAATACAATCAAAATCTCTAATCTCCAGGACAATCAAATTTGTCACTAACACATGCTCATCAAACCTAAGAACACAATCCAACACCACCTCATGGGACAAAAAACTCACACCAGCAGGGGTTGATACAGAGACAACATCACACAGTGGGGAATAACTCAACCCACACCCATACACAAACAACTCAGAAATAAAGTAGTGTGATGCTCCAGTATCAAACAAAACTCGTGCAGGAAAATCAAAGATAGCACAAGTACCTGTAATAATCCTCTTAGGCATATCGATAGCTTGCTCACTTGTCAATGCGTTCACCTGAGCCTGCTGCGGTCCCGGAAACTGAGGTCTCGAAGGTCCACCAAACCTAAACAGTTCACGGGGTTGGAATCCAGAACGTTGGGACTGAACAAAAGGTTGCGGTCTCTGCGAAGAACCACAAGCTGAACCTTGCTGCGACTGACTCACTGACTGTCCTCCAGCCGGACACACTCGAGCAAAATGTCCAGGCTGCCCACAGTTATGGAAAAGGCCCTGAACTCCACGACACTGTGAAGTCATATGACGACCTCCACACAGTCCACTAGTCACCACTCCTTCGGAGCCACTGCCACCCGAACTCACTGATCCAGAAGAACTCGAGTTTGAACGCTTCTTAAACTGTTTCCCTCAGGGCTTGAACCTCTGACGATTTGACTGTTTCGGCACTTGAGGAGGTTGGAAAGAAGGCATCACTTCAGGTACATGTTGAAAACTACCCCCAGATAGCGGCTGAACCTGATTCTGCACCTACACAAGACTCTCGTCAATGTCCACTGCTCTATCCACCGCCTCTTTGTTTGCGTTTCCGTGATCGGTTGGTTGTGCCCAACTTGATAGATCTTTGGGAGGATATTCTTAGAGAAGCGCACTGCAGTAGACATAGTGTTCATCCTGGTGCACGGAAGATGTACCATGCGTTGAAGCCGCACTTTTGGTGGGCTGGTTTGAAGAGCAAAGTTGCTGGATTCGTTGCTCGTTGCTTGAACTGTCAGATGGTTAAGGCTGAAAGGATGAGACCTGGTGGTCTGTTGCAGAGTTTGGAAGTGCCCCAATGGAATTGGGAGTACATAGCGATGGATTTTGTGACGCATTTGCCTCGTTACAGCAGAGGTTGTGATGCGATTTGGGTTGTTATCGACATATTGTCGAAGTCTACACACTTCATTCCCTATGGTATGACGTTTTCGTTGAAGAAAATGGCGAAACTGTACTTTTATTTTGTGGTGAGACTGCATGGAGTGCCTGTTTGAATTGTTTCAGACCGAGATCCAAGGTTTAATTCCAGGTTTTGGAAGAGTTTGCAAGCAGATTTAGGTACCAGATTGACTATGGGTACAACGTATCACCCCCAAAATCGATGGTCAATCTGAGAGAACTATCCAGACGTTGGAGGATATGTTAAGAGCTGTTGTGATGGATTTTGGTGGTAGCTGGCAAGACGCGTTGTCTTTGGTTGAGTTTTCTTACAATAAGAGCTACCAGGTGACAATTGATATGGCGCCATTCGAAGCTTTGCATGGCAAAAAGTTCAGATCGCCGGTATGTTGGGAAGAAGTGGGGGAGAAGCAACTGTCTTCCCCAGATTTTGTGCAGCAGATGAAGGATCACGTGGATCTGATTCGTCAGTGGATGAAAGCTGCCCAGGATCTCCAAGCCAGTTATGCAAACAAGAGGCGTCGACCTCTAGAGTTTCAGGTTGGTGATCAGGTGTTCCTTAAAGTTTCTCCGTTTCGTAGTGTTATGCGCTTTGGACACAAGGGAAAGTTAGCCCCTCGTTATGTTGGTCCGTATGAAATTGTTGAGAGTATTGGCCCTTTGGCGTATCGGTTGTTGTTGCCACCAGAATTATCTTCTCTACATGATGTCTTTCATGTTTCCATGTTGAGGAAGTACGAGCCAGATCCGTCTCATGTATTGAGAACTGACGAGGTTGAGTTAGATCAGACATTGACTTATGTGAAGTATCCCTTGCAGATCCTAGACAGAAAAGAGAAACAGTTGAGGAATAAAACCATTCCGTTGGTGATGGTTCAGTGGAATGGTAGGGAAGAAGCTACTTGGGTGCTGGAAGAAAAGATGCAGCGTGAGTGGCCGCATATGTTTGAGTGATGTTGTATTAGATTCCAGTAGTTGGTTAGTTTTTGGTTTTTCTTTTCCCTAGTTGTTGCTTGTTGTTTGCTCAGTTATCTTGAACTCTTGGCAATATAATAAGAGAATTTCTGTTCTGTTATCTTGCTGTTGTGATTCCGGAATTGTTGTTTTATTTCGAGGACTAAATCCTGGTTTAGTGGGGGAGGAATGTGATACCCGGAATTTGGAAAAGATTTAATTGTTTGGACTAACCAGAGGTGAGGAATTTGTTATCGCTGGTGCTTGTATGTTTGCAGCGTATTTTGCAGTATGAAAAGTGATACGCTGCCGTTTAGCGTTAATAGGAGAAATCTGTTAGTGCTAGTACTGTTTAGAAGTCTGCAAACGTGTTTCAGTAGCGCTAGTGAGAGATCTGTTATGCGAGAGAAGTCTGTTTGGTTTGTTCAACAGATGTCAACGCGAGTCAACGTTCCTGTAGTTGAGCGATCGCGTTGACTATTGGTATTTCAGACGTTGCGTGTTGGTAGGAAGCAGCAGCAATGCTGACGTGGATTTCAAACGTTGGTATTTTAGTTGCGATGGTCAGTAGAGAGCGCTAAGGGACTCTGAAGCGACGACGTTTTGTGAACAGGAACCAGCTGTTGGTTTCGCTAGCGTGTTTCTTAGCGGATATCGAAACTACGTCGTTTAGTTAAGTGGGAACGACAGCGTTTTGAGTGGAGTGCTTTGTATCAGCTGTTGGTTATGTTAGACATCTACTGTTGAGGGATCTGATGCGTTGTTTTATTCAGCTGTTGGTTTGTTGATCAGCCGTTGGTAGCGAGGTGACATGTCCCTCTGCGATGTCATTTTGTTAAGTTGGTGCGACGATGTTTAGCCTTAGCGTTGTTTGAGAGATTCAGCTGGTGGTTCAGTTGTTGGTTGAGATAACAGCGATGACAACTGATTTTGTTGGTGGAATTTGTTCCTGTTTCTGTCAGCTGTTGAGAAGTGTATTTGGTAGAATACTTGGTCTTCGAATTGGTAACAGATCCCATACTTAGAATATTTTCCCGATTGTCGATCTCTGTCGCGAACCCTAGGTTACTGTTCATCGTGGTGGTTTTCCGTCAATTCCCGACGATAAACTGATCTGTTGGAAGTAAGAGTTGGAGCTTTGGACTCCTGTTTAGCCTTAGCGTTGTTTGAGAGATTCAGCTGGTGGTTCAGTTGTTGGTTGAGATAACAGCGATGACAACTGATTTTGTTGGTGGAATTTGTTCCTGTTTCTGTCAGCTGTTGAGAAGTGTATTTGGTAGAATACTTGGTCTTCGAATTGGTAACAGATCCCATACTTAGAATATTTTCCCGATTGTCGATCTCTGTCGCGAACCCTAGGTTACTGTTCATCGTGGTGGTTTTCCGTCAATTCCCGACGATAAACTGATCTGTTGGAAGTAAGAGTTGGAGCTTTGGACTCCTCTTTCTTTGGTGCTTCGTTGAATACCACTTTTGGAGGTTGTGGTTGGCTGCAAGTAGAATCGCGAAGCTGCTCCAACGTTCGTGTGTTGCGTCGTTCAGGTAGCGCTTCGAGTTAATTGATAAGATCTTACCTTAGGCTTTGATTTGAGCTTCCTGTTGAGATAGGAAGGTAGGATTATCGTTGGTTGAGTGGTAGCTCCCAGCCTGTGATTTCTGTTAGCGTTCCTGAGATTTATGCGTGCGTTGCTTAGCAGGATTTGTACCAGATTTCTCGGGACCCCGTTGTGGTGAGCGTAACAGATTCTAGGTACGGATTTGGAGCTCGTAATTCAGTGTGATTATGGCTTGGATAAATTGTGAGGTTGCTGTTTGTGTGAATTGCCGTGTACGGTTGATGTTGAATATGTTTTATGTTATCTGTTTTGTTAGTTGTTGCATACACGCATATTTCATTCAGCTGTCGCAGCCATGCCTTGTTGTTGTTGCTCTTTTTCTTACCAGGATGTGAGGGCGAGCGGCAATACCGCACTCTCATCTCCCTGCTGAGATCTGTTAGCCACCATGCGCCGAGTGGTTAACTACCACAGTTCATAGGTTGGGCAACGGCAGGTTGAGCTGTTTGATGCATCTGGTATTCGGGTGTGGTGTAAAGACGAGTGGATAAATCCCGTATGCTTGTACACACACCGTGGCCACCATTCGGTGCAGATTCTGTTGAGTTGTGCTTGAGTTCCTTGGCTCCCTTATTCGGTTGTAGCCTTCGGCTGTTGTCCCGTTCTTCATGCATAGCATTTGCATTTTATCTTTGCTGTTCATTGCTGATTTATAGTTGCTCTCCGTACTGGGGTTTGACCCCAATGTCCCTCTGGGGCTTGGTTTGTTTTGTTTGCCTTTTTGTCGTTCAGGTTTCCCAGGTTACTCAGCTGGTCGTGGAGTTGGCCTGGCTGGAGGTGCCCAGGAGGTGGTTAGAGTGTCCCAATTAGTACAGGATATATATATATATATATATGTATCAGTACTTATCCAGGGGATGCCCTGTGCTCTGATGTATTCAGTTGTGGTTGTTGTCATGTGTTTGATGCATGTTTATGCTGTACTGTTTTACTTTGGGCTTGTAGCCTTTGCTTGTTGTGTAATTGAGATATATTTTGAGTATTGCCGTATTTTAAATTATATTACCTTTCAGTCAAGCCTGTTGTCATGTGTTTGATGCATGTTTATGCTGTACTGTTTTACTTTGGGCTTGTAGCCTTTGCTTGTTGTGTAATTGAGATATATTTTGAGTATTGCCGTATTTTAAATTATATTACCTTTCAGTCAAGCCAAAAAGCAAAAATTTTAACCACTTTTTAGTTGCTTCCGCATGTTTTTGCGTGGTTGATCTCTGTTAAGTGAACGAGGCCTGACAGGTACTCTATATGAAAACTGACCGGCCGATATCCTGTAATCTGGAAAATAATGGGACGGGTGAACAGTAACCTCTAGGGTTTGGAAAGTATCTATCATGGCTTATAAAAGAAAAATGGAGAAGTTTTGTCTAAATTAACTAAGTGTTGGTCAATGAGAGGGTATTTATACTCACGGTCAACAGATCACTGCTACAATGTCAACAGATCAGCTTCAACCTCAACATTGCATTTGTTCAGCTCTTGTACGCGGTTCAGCTCACGAACCACATCCATCTCTCGCACATCACATCAGATCGTGCCCACAGACAAAGATCAGCTCTCGTGCGCTAAGCTCTCGTGCACTACTACAGCTCTAGAGGAATAACGATCAGCTCTCACCCAAGCTGACCACTACCAATAGGTTTCATTCAAAGCCGAGACCACAACCCACTCTCGTCCGGTCTGAAAACCCCGAACAGCTCTAGTCCGGTTTGAAAACTCCAAACAGCTTGTGCCACACACAGGGGAACAGATCGCACCAGCAGCCCCGATCAGCCGCTCAGCACAGGGTAAACTGTACAGTACCACCAACTATCTTGCGTTCCTCAAGTCAGATATCGCTCTAACAATCCGCTCAGGATGCTCTATCCAGCTTACGACAACCAAAACAGCCTGTAACGCTCACATATCACAGCTACAGACTAGATCACACACTGATCAGATTACTCGTAAATAACTATCCTCACCAAAGCTGAAATCACCAAAACACTCGGCACAATACTTGCGATCTGAACTGTCAGCTCAGGTGACATAGCTGCTTCTCATCCAGCAGTACGTAATCAGCTTTGAGTACTTAACTCTTCACGCATCACTTAGGTCTGCTTCTGATGCTCTATTCAGCTTTTGTTGTCCCAAAAAAACCACGAAGCCTTCATATCAGCTTACGCACCTAGTTCTCAAGGTACGTACTTAAATCAGCACGCAATGGTCAATCTAGCTCTCCACGGTCAACACAGCTCGCGACATAGCTTCAGGACCGGTTCGCGTTACAACAGTGCTACATTGCTATCATTTCAAACCGCTGCACTGGACTGGTTCTAGATACAACAGCACCAGCTCACGAACTCAGCAGAGCATCAACATAGTACAGTGTTAATCTATCAGCTTGTACTCGATTCCAGCTCGCAACTACTCAGCAAGATTCCAAGCTTAATTCTACAAACTATACATCCAGAGGCCTCCTACCGCAACAGAAACTCCAGCAACTCTAAACAGCTTGCTCTCTAAGATCAGTACAGGCCATAGAACCAGATCGCACCCGCGTGAAACCCAAAGATGCTTCCTGCATCCCCAGCTTAGCATGAACTGTAGGATCAGCTTGTATCCAATCTGGTCCAGCTCGTGTAACTATCCAGCACACTTCTAAGCTGGATATCTCAAGCTATGTATCCAGCAGACTCCGCAAGGATACAATTCTCTAGCAAACACGATTCATGTTGCACTCCCAGCTGATCCATCTCAACCGATGCTCCCTAACCTGATTAATATCGATTATTTGGCTACTAATCTGGACTTATTAAGCCATTAATGACCTTGGCTAATTACAATCCTCACATTCTCTACACCTTAAGATATTTCGTTTTTTGAAATCAAATGCAAAAATTTGCAAAAACCAAATCAGGTCACAACACAGACTGGAACTAACTAAACACAAATCGCACACAGGAGAGAACTCAGAATAAGATGAGGCTACTCTAACCATCTCTAGGTTTCCACTACTCAGATAACCTCTTCTCCAACACACCCACTCCAGTGCACCGATACTGCAGGTATGCTTGCACCTCAATGGTTTCTCCTCTCTGTCCAGACCCTCACTGGAAAACAATACATTACAGGGTTTGCTCCAGCTCAACTCCATCTGTCCTCAACACAAATAAGGATCTGGCTCACGCTTTCTCGGCTTAGACACATGAAACTCATCATGCATCAACAACAACTCAATCGGCATCCGCAAAATGCACGCCAAAGAGCCAATCCGCTCAAAAAGTTCACATGTACTGATATATTTAGGAGTTAACTAACCATTTCCTCAATCTCTCGACACGGACTGAAAGGAGAAACTCACGAAATGCACGATCTTCTACCCAAAACTCATCACAATAGCTCATAGGAAATCCTTAAAAGATGCATGGTATGCTCAGATTGGCCATCTGGTTAGGGTGGTATGCTGCTCTCACTGCCAATCTAGACCTCAAAATTTACCTGCATGCGATTCCAACATCGGGAAGTAACTCAAAAATCCTTACCGGACACGATCTAAACCGGCACTTCATGCGAAATCACCTCAAGGTCAATGTACAACTTTGAAACATTCTGCAAAACTTCAGCCGAACTAAAGAAACTTAGCAGGGATGAACTTCAATCGTCGACCCACTTGATAGAAATAAAATTTAATTTTTGATAATAACAACGACAAGAAACAAAATATATTACAGTCGTAAAGATGCAGAGCTGAAGAGATCAGCTTACGACGTAACAGAGCAGCTCAGAGCGTGTTGATCAGCTAAGGGTGGGCAAATCAGATCAGAACAATGGATATCAGCTCAGAGTATGTCAAACAGATTACGGCAATGCATATCAGCTCAGAGAAAGTAGAATAGTGTACAACATAGCTACTAAGATCAGGATGATGCAGATCAGCTTAGAAAAAATCGAACAGCTCAGAACGTCGGATTTCAGCTTAGATAAAGTAAATCAGTTCAGAGAAGTTAGTTTCAGCTCAGAGCATGGAGATCATCTTAGAGAGTCCCGATTCAAGTCATAACAAGATCAGCTTAGAGAATGAAATTTCAGTTCAGGGTAAGCAAAGCAGATCATAGTGATTCAAAACAGTTCATATTAAATCTTCGAGATCAGAACAATGTTTTTGTTCAGGAATCAGCTCAAAGAAGATTCAGATACGAGGTTCAACAGCTTACAACTTACACAACACAGAATACAGCTTTGAGCGATAACAGCACAGAGACCAGCTCAGGGCTCAAAAACAGTTTTCAGTTTAGAGCATATAAGAATTAAGCTAAGAGCTTGAAGAGTTATGTCTCATAACAGTAGTGATTTTATCAGTGTATGAAACAGCTCAGAGGAACATTTCCAGATTAGCTCAGAACTGCATATCAGATCAGACATGAAAAAGATTCAGTTTAACAGAGATCAGCTCAGACAGTTTTGGATCAGATCTCAGTATAAGTCTATAGTATTCCACGTAACAGCACAAAGCTCACAAGCTTTCAGATCACGTTACAGAAAACAGCTCAAAACACGCAGATATCTATTTTGGACGTGATTCTATCAGATCAAGTTAAATCAATCGTATGCTTAATTACTGGAAAATTTACTGAAAGCTATTTTTGGACTTAATGGGACCTTTCCTGTGATTTGGGTAGAAGAAATGGCATGCTCTTTGTAAAAGGAAAGAAATCAATTAGCTGGTACAACATATTATTTTCCGATTGATTTAGCTGGAAATCTCAATAAATACTGAACGATGAACAGAAGCAATCGAGATTCTTTTTGAATACAGAGACTTGTGAAAAATAATTTTTTAAAGCTCAACTACGAACATCTTTGATACACAAAATTCTGCAAACAAACTTACGCTACATACTGTTACGCTGTAGAATTCACGTCGCTCAAAATATCACTGTTTATCATCATATTCATTACAACCTACACTCAAAAGCCTTACAGTTATTCATTCGAGTTGTAACCACTATGTGGTAGTGTGTATTGATTGTAAATAAAAAACAGAGTGCCTAGAAAGCGTTAAAACTTAAATAGCTTTGAAGCTGTCGTTGTATTGGCAGAACAGATTACGCAACTGTTTTTGTCATGGTGTTTCTAGGAGTTCTTGCAGCTTGCGGGCTGTCGGATCGGGTTAGAGCAGGCGCTGCTGTAATCGAATCTTCTAGTGAAATCCTTCCTTTTCAAGGAAGAAGGGGGAGACGTAGGAGTTTAAGCTCCAAACTTCCATAAACAAATCTCTTGTCCATTTTCTTTACGGCACTATTTTACAACTTCCATTTATTGCTTTACAGCTTTCGTTGGTCATATATTTGTTCACTGTTTAATCGGGTTCATTCCGCACATTTTCTTGTTACTCGAGAGAACAACATCATACTAAGATTTCCCTAAGCTGGTAACTCAGCTTAGATGCAGTCAAAGGTTTTAAAATCTTTTTGAAAGGATTTTTCAAAAATCTGGTGAAGGAGTTCATTCAACCCCCCACACCATTCTGAAATCCCGAGCTATATTTCAACTATATTTTCGATCCAACGAGTGGTATCAGAGCTCGGTTATCTCAGTGTCTGAACAAATTTTTTCTATCTGCAATTATCAATTATGTCGATCTCTCACAATAAAACCCCTTTGTTCTCTAAGGAGGAATACGACGCTTGGAACATCAGGATACAAGCGCACCTGGCCGCACAAGATGACAATATGTGGTTCATTATCACAGATGGCACATAAATAATATGAAGCCAAACACTGGTACGGCCATCTCCTCCGGTGGAGCGCAATGGGTTGAAAAGCCTAGAATGGGATGGACGTAGGAAGAGAAAAAGAAATCTAACTTGGACAATGAGGCAAAAGATATTCTTTACAAGATGCTGGAGAACATTATGTTAAGCAAGATCTAGACTTGTGTCACTGCCAAAGAGATATGGGAGAAGCTAATCTATATCTTCGAGTGCAATGAGGAAACCAAAGAAAACAAGCATAATGTGGCCCTGCAGAAATTTGAGTCCATAAAGATAAAATCTGGTGAAACAATGACTGAGTTTTATAAAAGGTTCAGCTCTATTGTAATAGAGCTGACCAAATTAGCCAAGCAAAACAGCAACAGAGAACTAGTGTTGAAAGTAATGAGAGCTCTTTCCAAGGAGTGGGATGTAAAGAATATGGCTATGAGGGAATCAAAGGATCTCAACAAGGTGGAACTCCATGATCTGTCTGCAAACCTGAACACATATGATTTCGAGCTGGAGACCAGATCAGAAGAAGGACCTTCCACGTCCCAGCCTACTCAAGCATTAGATGTAACAGATGAAAAGCCAAAGAAGACAGCTGAGCAGATCAGCAACGATGCTATGTCCCTCTCTGTTAACAAGTTTGGGAAAGTCATGAGAAGAACTCAATCACCCTCTTTTTCAATTAAAGCACATAAATCTGATCATAATACTACTAATGATATGAAATGTTTTGAATGTGGCAGGCATGGACATTTTGCAGCATAATGCACAAAGTCAAAACAGGATGATAAGATAAATTCAGATCACAGACGATACTGCACTGATAAGAAGCGATACATAAAAAAGCGGGATCGCAAAGTGCTTGTAGCAGAAGAAAGCAAAAGAAAGTGGGATGATTCTGATTCAGATGATAGCACTTCAATCAGTTCATCAAGTGACAACGAATAGGATGTACAATGTCTATTGGCTGATGTCACTGACGAGGTATCGAACTGTATGTTTACACGAGAAGACCTTGTTAATTCACTTAACAAAATGGTCTATGAGTACAAGAAGCTATCTCAGACATTCTAGGATGTCAAAAACTGAAAACAAGTGTCTAAAAGATAAGTCAGATGACACAAGCTGTTTACAGCTTGAAGATTCAGACAGTCTAAAGACTGAGTTAAGTAAGATGAAAATAGAGAATGAATCTTTGAGATCCAAGTCTAATCAGCTCCCGTCTGAAAATAATAGATTAAATCTTGTGATGAGCTTTTGGACAAAATCTTCTATCTCATTAGGCAAGCTGCATGAAGTCTAGAAACCAGTTAATGACAGAACTGGATTGGACTTCAGCTCTAGCAAGAGCAGCTCTAGTGATATTAGTACTCAATCATATCTGACAGATGATAAGATCAACAGAATGAGTTGTCAAAGCCAGTATGATACATGAAACACTTGAATCGGTTAAGTATGATGACCATGTTATGTCTAGGCTGAACCAGAAGGGAAAGTCTGGTATAGGCTATGCTGAGCCTGAGAATTCCAAGCCTAGCTGGCTAAAGAATTGATTAGACAAGGATCGAGCTAAAGCTGGTTCATAGTCATCGGATCTACACCAGCAAAGGCGTAATTCAGTAAAGGTGGGGAAGCAGAACAGTGCATAATAGCTCAAACACGATCTGGATGGTCAAAATACAAAACCAAGGTTCAACAGATCACACACTATTTTTAGCACGCACCCTAGTGGACACATACATGGGAAAAACTGTCAAGTTAATTCAAGTATAGGTTCTGAAAGGGTTAATCCAATCTAGACCCAAGTGAAATTGGGTACCAAAATGTTTTTCTTATTGCAGGAATTCAAGAAGTCTGAATGGTATCTAGACAGTGGATGTTCCATACATATGACTGGAAATTACAAGCTGCTCTCGGACATCAAATTCTCTAGAGGACCAAATATTATCTTCGGTGATAACTCAATATGTGAAACTATGGGTAAGGGTAAGATTGTCAATTGTAACATAGTATAAATGACGTGCTACTTGCTGAGAATCTGTGCTATAATCTGATAAGCATTAGTCAATTATGTGATCATGAGTATGTATGTTAGGATAAATTTTAAAGTTTTGGTGATGAAAAATAGATGAGATATAATATTCATAAAATAGATCATTTGAACAAAGTGACAAGATCTGGACGAGAATTACTATGTTGGACATAGAAACCAGATCGGAGCGGAGTCAATCTGGTCGAGGAAAAGACCAGCTCAGCATGTCTTGGTCAAAGCTGGTTAAAGTCAAAACAGCTCAAAACAACCAGCTGGATGGTAAATCTAACAGGAACTAGATCAGGACACTGAACCAGCTGAATGCTAAGACAAGGCATATACCAGTTCAGTACTCAGAAAACAGAACGGAAAAATCAGCTTGGCACAGGACAACATAAACCAGCTGAGTACAGAACAACATAAGCCAATTGAATTTCGAAATGTCTAAAGCTTAGTACAGTCAGAAACAAGACACTTGACATCTCTGCAGTAATTTGTAGTCGTTGGAACTACTCTAAGCTAAAACCAGATACGCAGAGATATGGTACAAATTTAAGACGATGAAGAATTGCCAAAAAGGGTAATGAATTTAATGAAGATGTACTTTCATCGTACAAGCATTTAACCTGTCACAAGAAATTCAATTTGGATGCTTACAACATGTCTACTGGTCATATTTATTACTGTTGCATACAAAGAGTATATATAGAGGAGAAGAGAAGCTGTGAAGGGTTACCGCATACAACAAAATCATTGAACATACAAAAGCTAACTAGTTCTTCACAGAAGCTGTCAGGCATCGTGCTCAAAACAGAGTAAAACCATACAAACACATGCGGAAGCTATCAAAAAACGGGTAAAATTTTTCGCTTTTGGCCTGACGGTTTAAAACAATATAATTTAAAATAATGCTATACTCAAAATAGATATCCAAGTTTAGTAAAAACCAACCAACGGTACAACATAACAACATCAACGCAATATCATGTATCAAATCCCCTCAACCCAATACAACAACAAAGCGCAGGGCATCCCCTGGCTAGGAATACTGATACATATAAATACGCTATATACTACTGGGATACTCTAACCACCTCCTGGGGCGCCACCAGCTGGGTTAAAACCACGACTAGCTGTAAAACCTGGGTTCCCTGAAAACAACACAAACAAGGAAAACAACCAAGTCCCAGAGGGACATGGAGTCAAACCCCAGTACGGAGAGCAACTGAAACAGCTAAAGAAAAGCATAAGATAAAATGCAGATGCTATGCATGAGACACAAAACGAACGCTGAAGGCTACAACCAAAAAGGGAGCCAAGGAACTCAAACATAGCTCCACGAGATCTTCAACAAACAGTGGCCACTGGTGTGTGTTCAAAGTGTGGTAATGAGCCACTCGCCTTGACATTACACCCAAATACCATATGCAACAAACAACTCGACCTGCCGTTTCCTCGCCCATGAACTGTGGTAGTTAACCACTCAGCGCATGGTGGCTAACAAATCCCAGCAGGGAGATGAGAGTGCGGTATCACCACTCGTCCTCGCATCCTGGTAAGAAACAATAGCACAATACGACAAGAAACGATACAAGAGATCTGAAATGAATGATGAACCATGCGTGTATGCATATCACTAAGGCAGCTAGCTAAACACAAATGCAACAGCTACCAAAATACCGCATTCAAAACACCAAAACTTTCCAGCAATCTCACATTAAATCTCGCACCAATCCAAGCTGAATTTCAAGCTCAAACCCGTACCTTCTGAGCAACAATTACCAAAATTCAGATTCCTCGAAGGTGCGAGCAAGTCACGGCCTACACAAAATCTGCCAAACACACGATGCACAGATTTCAGGAAAAGCCTACACAACCTCACGGCCCTCATACAATTTCTCACGGCCAAACATTAAAGTTCACGGCTGGTAATTCATATGCACAAACCAGCCTTCAACCCTACCCAAACAACTTAACAGTAAGCTTAATACAAGGCTGGGAACAAGATTTCAAAGTTAAATCGAAAAGCTACCTGCAACTACGAAGCGCACGAATGAGAAAAGCAACTTCGTGCTTTTGTTCCAACCAACTACAGCCTCCAAAATGGGTACGACATGAAAGAGCTTTCCAAGAGGAGTCCAACGCTACCTCGAACGTGAAAAATGGTGGCCGGAATCAAGGAAAATCGCCGGATAAAATCTACGGTGAATAGTACCCGAGGGTTTGAGATAAACAGAGAACGAAGATCGGGTAATTTGCTAAGTATGGAATCTGGTGAAATAAAACGAAGGCCAAAGCTACCAATATATACACGCGAGAAGTCTGAATAAAATGCCCACCGACAAAAAATGCTTTCAAGACTTCACAACGCGCAACAGATTCCACAAAAATCCAACGCAGGAGCTAAGCAACGCTCAACTCCAAAACGACGTCCCTCCTGGGCCACGGAGAAGTCTGTTCGCTAACATACTTCGCGAGAGAAATATGAACAAAACGCGCTAAAATCTGGAAGGAGTGCTATCACTAAAACGACGTCGCACAGCGCCATAGGTGAAATCTGAATACTCGCGCTAAAAGCTGGCTGAAGTCTGAACACTCGAACGCTAACTAACAAAACAGATCTCTCCTCTAGCGTTCACTAAACGGCGTCATTACAACTAATCTAAACGGTGTCGTATCCCACACGATACTAAACACATAAAACGCACGAGCAGACTTCACATGAAATAGCGCACATATCTCTCCTACACAGGACGTCCAGATCTCACAAAAACGACGGCGTATCAAGCCCTCTCGCTACAAAACACGCCGCAATGCTAAGCGCCCAGATTTCACCTCTCGCCGAACAGATTTCTCACAAACCCGAACAGATCTCTCAAACCAGATTTCTCAACAAAAATCTCAAAAATATCAAAATTTCCAGAATTTTTCTAAACGTGATTTCCGACCTGAAAATGTAAACGAAACCTTCAAATAGAACTCCGAATACCCAGAATTATCCAAAAACCGATTAATTCAACAATTAATCTTATATTTCAATTTCAGGTCTCACATTTCTCCCCCACTAAAAAGGATTTCATCCTCAAAGTCGAAATACAATCTTGAAATACAACTAAACAGCAAGATACAGAACAGAACTCCGCCTAACACAAGCCAAGAGTTCAAGATAACTGGGCCGACATATGACAACAACTAGGGAATAAATACAACCAAAAGCTACAAACTACAGGAAATTTAGCTCAACAGCTACTCAAACAGATGTGGCCACTCGCGCTGCATCTTTTCTTCCAGCTCCCAAGTAGCTTCTTCCCTTCCATGTTTGCTCCACTGCACCATTACCAACGGAATGGTATTATTTCTCAGCTGTTTCTCTTTTCTGCCAAGGATTTGCAAGGGATATTCTTGATAACTCAACGACTGATCTAGCTCCACCTCGTCAGTTCTAAGCACATGAGACGGATCTGGCTCATATTTCCTCAACATGGAAACATGAAAGACGTCATGCAGAGAAGACAACTCTGGCGGCAACAACAGCCGTACGCTAAAGGCCAATCCTCTCAACAATCTCATACGGACCAACGTAACGAGGGGCTAAATTTCCCTTGTGTCCAAAGCACATGACACTGCGAAACGGAGAAACTTTGAGAAATACACGATCACCAACCTGAAACTCAAGAGGTCGACGCCTCTTATTCGCATAAATGGCTTGGAGATCCTGGGCAGCTTTCATTCGCTGTCGAATAAGATCCACATGATCTTTCATTTGCTGCTCAAAGTCAGGAGCAGATAGCTGCTTTTCCCCCACTTCTTCCCAACATACTGGCGATCTGCACTTTCTGCCATACAAAGCCTCAAATGGCGCCATACCAATAGTCACTTGGTAGCTGTTATTATACGAAAACTCAACCAAGGACAACGTGTCTTGCCAGCTACCTCCTAAATCCTACACAACATCACGCAACATATCCTCCAACGTCTGGATAGTTCGCTCAAATTGGCCATCTGTCTGGGGGTGATACGCGGTGCTCATAGCCAATCTAGTACCCAAAGCTGTTTGCAAACTCTTACAAAACCTGGAAGTAAACCTTGGATCTCGGTCGGAAATGATCGAAACGGGCACACCATGCAGTCTAACAACAAAAACGACATACAGCTTCGCCATCTTCTTCAACGAGAAGGTCATTCCATAGGGAATAAAATGTGCTGACTTCGACAGACGGTCTATAACCACCCAAATAGCATCGCATCCTCTACTGGAACGAGGCAGATGAGTCACGAAATCCATAGCAATGTGCTCCCAATTTCATTGGGGCACTTCCAAACTCTGCAACAGACCACCTAGGTCACATCCTTTCGGCCTTAACCATCTGACAATTCAAGCAACGAGCAACAAAACCAGCAACGTCGCTCTTTAAGCCAGCCCACCAAAAGTGCGGCTTCAAAGCATGGTACATCTTTCGTGCACCAGGGTGAGCACTATGTCTGCTACAGTGAGCTTCCCGAAGGATCTCCTCCTTCAAATAAATCAAATTGGGCACAACCAACCTGCCCCAGAAACGCAAACAACCGTCGGAAGAGACAGAATAATCCTCAAGTTCGCCAGCTCTGACCTTCAACTTCAACTCGTGGATAGACGGATCAGTCCTCTGAGCTGCTCGAATGGTAGAAACAATCTGTGGCTCCACTTGGAAAGAAGAAACCACCACACAATCCTCAGCCGGGTAAAATCTCCTACCCGTAGTGTTAAGATGCTCTTGGTCCTTGGAGATGTAAAATGAAGCAAGCATCTCACTAGCCTTCCTGCTCAAAGCATCGGCCACTACGTTCGACTTTCCAGGCTGGTACTTAATTTCACAATCGAAATCTTTTAGCAGCTCCATCCACCGACGCTGTCTCATGTTCAAGTCAGGATGCGAAAACAAATAATACAAACTCTTGTGGTTGGAGTACACCACAAACTGCTCGCCATACAGGTAGTGACGCCAGATCTTCAGCGCAAAGACCACCGCTGCTAACTTCAAATCATGGACTGGGTAACGAGTCTCGTGCGGTTTCAACTGCCGCGAGGCATAAGCAATGACTCGACCATTCTGCATCAACACACAACCCAATCCATTGAGCGAAGCGTCAGAACAAACAACAAAACCACCTGAACCGGACGGCAGAGCCAGCACAGGCGCAGTAGTCAACTTTTCCTTAAGCAGTTCAAAAGCATTCTCACACTGCTCAGTCCAAGCAAACCTCTTGTCCTTCTGCGTCAGTTGAGTCATCGGCTTTGCTATACTTGAGAATCCCTCAATTAAGTGACGGTAATAGCCAGCCAGACCCAAGAAACTGCGAATCTCGGAAACATTCCTGGGACGCTCCCAGTTCAGAACGGCATCAACCTTGCTAGGATCCACCGAAATCCCCTCGGCTGAAATCACATGTCCCAAGAATACGACGCGATCAAACCATAACTCACACTTGGAAAACTTTGCATACAACTGCTGGTCTCTCAGCGTCTGAAGGACAATATGCAAATGCACCTTGTGCTCCAAAGGAGTCTTCGAATAGACTAAGATGTCGTCGATGAACACGATCACAAACTGATCGATAAACTCGCGGAAAACTCGGTTCATCAAATACATAAAGACTACAGGCGCGTTGGTCAAACCAAACGGCATCACCAAAAACTCAAAATGTCCGTACCTCGTACGAAACGCAGTCTTCGCGACATCTTGTTCTCTCACCCTTAGCTGATGGTACCCGGAACGAAGATCAATCTTTGAATACACCGCAGAACCTTGCAACTGATCAAACAGATCATCGATTCTCGGCAACGGGTACTTGTTCTCCACAGTGGCTTTATTCAACTGGCGAAAATCAATGCACATACGCATTGAGACATCCTTATTCTTCACAAACAGTATGGGCGCTCCCCACGGTGACATACTAGGTCGGACAAAACCTTTCTCCAGCAAATCATCTAACTGCACCTTGAGTTCTCTCAACTCCACAGGCGCCAGAAGATAAGGAGCATGCGAAATCGGAGCTGTGCCAGGCACCAGCTCTATGCTGAAGTCAATCTCCCGCCTCGGGGGAAAACTAGGAATCTCCTCCAGAAACACGTCGGGAAAGTGTCGCACCACGGGAACATCACTGAGCTGAACACGGGAAGAAGAAGACGCGTCCAAAGCATAGATCATAATGCCAGCATTCCCCAAAGACAACAGGCTGAACATCTCCATCGCTGAAACCAATGGAATCTTCGATCGCGAATCCTGGCCGTAGAAGTCCCACTTTTCGCCAGACATAGGCCTAAAATGCACAATCCCATGGAAAAAGTCCACGGAAGCCCTATAGTTGGACAGCACATCCATCCCAACTATGCAATAGAAATCCCAAATCATCAAACGGATCAAGTTCGCTAACAGGATATGCTCACCAAACCGCAACACGCCATCCAACAAAACATCCTGGGAGAACAAACTCACACCACCAGGGGTAGAAACAGAAATGGCATCGCGCAAAGGAATGGTACACAAACCATGCTCAACAACAAATGAATCAGAAATAAACGAATGCGATGCACCAGTGTCAAACAACACACGAGCAGTAAAGTCAATGACAAGACATGTACCTCCAATCACCCGGCTCGGTGTCTCCTCGGCCTGCTCCCTCGTAATGGCGTTAACCTGAGCAGCTGGGGTCCTGAGAAGCAAGGCTGATACGACTTCCCAAAGCGCGAAGGGCCAGGATGCTGAAACGGCCTAAACTGAGTCTCACCCAATCAGGGCTGCTGAAACTGCTGAGAACGGTCCCTAGACTGACCTCCACGACCCTGAGGTTGGGCCACGGTCTGCTGTGATCCAGCTGACGGACACACTCTCGCAAAATGCCCGTACTGACCACACAGGTTGCAGGAACCGTGCACACCAACACACAGCGTGGAAGGATGCTTCCCACCGCAAAAGCCACAAAACTCAGTCCGAGATCCACTGCTACTCGAACTGCCAGAACCAGAAGATCCAGAACCCGACTTCTTCTTGAACTGCTGACCTCGGGGTCAAAACCTCTGACGGCCAAACTGCTGAGCCACTTGTGGCTGCTGCTGCTGCTGCTGTTGCTGGGGCTGATAGGCTGACTGGGAGGACTGAGAAGACTGCGCTCCCTGAATACCAGGACGACCACTCTGCGGTGCCTGTTGCCGACGAGCATGACGGCTACGCAAACCTTCCTCAATGTCAATGGCACTGTCCACAGCCTCAGCGTAAGTCTTGGGCTTACTGGTCAACACCATCTGATACAACTCTTCATTCAAGCCCTCAAGAAATCGAGTCCGCTTGGCCCTCTCCCGGCCAGAAACATGGGGAACGTACGCCAACAGAGAAGAGAACTTCCTAGCGTACTCCCAAACAGTCATCGAACCCTACTCCAGATGGTCTAACTCCCGCTCCCGGGGGTTCACATAAGATTCAGGCACATACTTCTGCCGGAAAGTCTCGCAAAAACTGTTCCAAGAGATCCCAACACCGATCTCCTCCAGAGTACTAGAAGAGCCTCGCCACCAGCGCTCTGTGGCCTTCCTAAGCAGAAGAATCACTAAACTCAAGCGGAGCTCATCATCATACTGACATCGGTCGAAAATAAAGATGACTTTCCGGAGCCACGAGTCCGCATCCTCACTGGACTCATCACCATTGAAGACTGGAGGGTTCATCCTCTGAAATCGAGCGATCACCACATCCATCCTCTCTACCGGAGGCGCCGTAGCCGCAATCTCTTCATCCTCACTACTCTCACGAGTCTGAGTACGAGCACTATACCGATCCTCGTTCTGCCCTCCTGACTCCTGAAACTGCCCCCTACCACTACCACGACGTCTAGGCGGCATCTACAAAGAGCTCATCATCATACTGACATCGGTCGAAATAAAGATGACTTTCCGGAGCCACGAGTCCGCATCCTCACTGGACTCATCACCATTGAAGACTGGAGGGTTCATCCTCTGAAATCGAGCGATCACCACATCCATCCTCTCTACCGGAGGCGCCGTAGCCGCAATCTCTTCATCCTCACTACTCTCACGAGTCTGAGTACGAGCACTATACCGATCCTCGTTCTGCCCTCCTGACTCCTGAAACTGCCCCCTACCACTACCACGACGTCTAGGCGGCATCTACAAAAACACTCAACAGGATCAAGCAAAACAGAACAAATACGGCATAGATAGCATATAACACAAAAATATGCAGCACGTAGGCACATAAATCAAGCACAGGCAACACACAACACTGTGCCTAGACCCGAGTGTGAGCAAAGAAATTGAGCTTATCCCAGCTTACGCTCTGATACCAAAAATGTCAGGCCTCGTGCTCTAAACAGAGTAAAATCATACAAACACATGCGGAAGCTATCAAAAAGAGGGTAAAATTTGTCGCTTTTGGCCTGACGGTTTAAAACAATATAATTTAAAATAATGCGATACTCAAAATAGATATCCAAGTTTAGTAAAAACCAACCAACGGTACAGCATAACAACATCAACGCAATATCATGTATCAAATCCCCTCAACCCAATACAAAAACAAAGTGCAGGGCATCCCCTGGCTAGGAATACTGATAAATATAAATACGCTATACGCTACTGGGATACTCTAACCACCTCCTGGGGCACCGCCGGCTGGGTTAAAACCACGACCAGCTGTAAAACCTGGGTTCCCTGAAAACAACACAAACAAGGAAAACAACCAAGCCCCAGAGGGACATGGGGTCAAACCCCAGTACAGAGAGCAACTAAAACAGCTAAAGGAAATCATAAGATAAAATGCAGATGCTATGCATGAGACACAAAACGAACGCTGAAGGCTACAACCAAAAAGGGAGCCAAGGAACTCAAACATAGCTCCACGAGATCTTCAACAAACATTGGCCACTGGTGTGTTCAAAGTGTGGTAATGAGCCACTCGCCTTGACACTACACCCAAATACCAGATGCAACAAACAACTCGACCTGCCGTTGCCTCGCCCATGAAATGTGGTAGTTAACCACTCGGTGCATGGTGGCTAACAAATCCCAGCAGGGAGATGTGAGTGCGGTATCGCCGCTCGCCCTCGCATCCTGGTAAAAAACAATAGCACAATACGACAAGAAACAATACAAGAGATCTAATATGAATGATGAACCATGCGTGTATGCATATCACTAAGGCATCTAGCTAAACACAAACGCAACAGCTACAAAAATACCGCATTCAAAACACCAAAACATTCCAGCAATCTCTCATTAAATCTCACACCAATCCAAGCTGAATTTCAATCTCAAACCCGTACCTTCTGAGCAACAATTACCAAAATTCAGATTCCTCGAAGGTTCGAGCATGTCACGGCCTACACAAAATCTGCCAAACACACGATGCACAGATTTCAGGAAAATCCTACACAACCTCACGACCCTCATACAATTTCTCAAGGCCAAACATTAAAGTTCACGGCTGGTAATTCATATGCACAAACCAGCCTTCAACCCTACCCAAACAACTTAACAGTAAGCTTAATACAAGGCTGGGAACAAGATTTCAAAGTTAAATCGAAAAGCTACCTGCAACTACAAAACGCACGAATGAGAACAGCAACTTTGTGCTTTCGTTCAGCCAAATACAGCCTCCAAAATGGGTACGAGATTAAAGAGCTTTCCAAGAGGAGTCCAACTCTATCTCGAACGTGAAAAATGATGGCCGGAATCAACGGGAATCGCCGGATAAAATCTACAGTGAATAGTACCCGAGGGTTTGAGATAAACAGAGAATGAAGATCGAGTAATTTGCTATGTATGGAATCTGGTGAAACAAAACGAAGGTCAAAGCTACCAATATATACACGCGAGAAGTCTGAATAAAATGCCCATCGACAAAAACAGCTTTCAAGACTTCACAAGGCGCAACAGATTCCACAAAAATCCAACGCAGGCGCTAAGCAACGCTCAACTCCAAAACGACGTCGCTCCTGGGCCACGGAGAAGTCTGGTCGCTAACATACTTCGCGAGAGAAATCTGAACAAAACGCGCTAAAAGCTGGAAGGAGCGCTATCACTAAAACGACGTCGCGCAGCACCATAGGTGAAATCTGAATACTCGAGCTAAAAGCTGGAAGCTGAAGTCTGAACACTCGATCGCTAACTAAAAAAAAAGATCTCTCCTCTAGCGTTCACTAAACGGGGTCGTTACAACTAATCTAAATGGTGTCGTATCCCACACGATACTAAACACATAAAACGTGCGAGCATACTTCACATGAAATAGCGCACAGATCTCTCCTACACAGGACGTCCAGAATCTCACAAAAACGACGGCGTATCAAGCCATCTTGCTAGAAAACACGCCGCAACGCTAAGCGCCCATATTTCACCTCTCGCCGAACAGATTTCTCACAAACCCGAACAGATCTCTCAAACCATATTTCTCAACAAAAATCTCAAAAATATCAAATTTCCAGAATTATTCTAAACGCGATTTCCGACCCAAAAATGCAAGCGAAACCTTCAAATAAAACTCCGAATACCCAGAATTCTCCAAAAACCGATTAATTCAACAATTAATATTATATTACAATTTCAGGTCTCACAGAAGCATAGTTCAATTTGAACAAGATTATACAAGTGACACACGCACAGATTGTTCATTTCATTTCTGTGTCACAAGACTCTTCTATTCACACACTTTGTAGTATTGAGCAATCATTGTAAAGCATAAACAAAGAGCGTCGAAGTGCTAGTGTAGCAAAACCAGCTTAGAGCTGTGATTGGTGTATTACGAACTAGATTGCGGGTCTGTCTTTCGTTGGTGTTTTCTAGGAGATCTCGTAGCTTCTGGTTGCGGGAGTGGGTTTGTACAAACGGTTGTATAAATCAAAGTCTTCTAGTGTAAACCTTCCCATCGAGGAAGAAGGGGAGACATAGGAGAATTTTCTCCGAACTTCCAGAAACAAGTCTCTCGTCCCTACATCTTTTACATTCTCGCACTTGATTAAATTGTTCAGTTGATAGAATCGTGTTCATTCCGCATAAAAATTATTTTATTACATGAGACAACAGTAGACACTGAGAGTCTTCCTAGTTGGTAACTCGGATGGAAGTGTGAGGATTGTATTTTTAATTTGTTTAATTAGTGGCATGTTACGAACAGATTTGAGGAAATAGTCCGATTTAATCTCGTAAGATGTTTGAGAAGATTGGTTGGTATGAGGATTTAATCATAGAAATATGCCTTATGAGTTATCGGGTATTCAGCCTAGGAATATTGGTCAAAGCTGTTTGTGAGATCAGCTCTGGACGCGGGCAGATTTGAGCATATGAGCTTCGGATTTGATTTAGAAGTGTATCGGGTGTGTATCGTTGAGTAAAGAGAGCGTTAGCGCTGAACAGATTTGGTATATTGTTTATCGCTGGAGTTCAGATTTGTAGAATACCCCGCGCGAGTGAGTTAGAAGCACTGGGAGAATCGGTTTGGTTCTTTATTTGAGTAGTCCGGTTCATTATTTTCAAATTTGAGTAAGATCTGGGTGTCCAGATCTGTCCTTCGTGTGTTTGAGCGAGTTTCCTTGAGAGGGAAATGATACGATGTCGTTTTGGATTACCCGAGCTTGCACGGATAAGTATAAGTGATGCGATGTCGTTTGGCATATTTCAAATTTGGCGTTGGCAGAGTATGAGTGATGCGGCGTCGTTTAGCGAGCATCAGAATTGATGAAATCCAGATTTGGATGTTTGCGAGTGGGTCTTGTGTACGTGTGACCTGTTGGTTTTGAGTGGGACTCCTACGCGACGTCATTTGGTGATAGTCAGATCTGATGTAGCGAGAGGAATCAGATTTGGTCCGCGTAGAGAAGTCAAAGCTGATGGAGTGCTCAGATCTGAGTTTGTCGGTGGCACTGTAGCGTTTACTAGAGTATATATAAGTGTTGACCAACACTTAGCGAATTTGAGGCCTGACATTTCTTACCTTCTTAATGTGAGCCTTCGAAACCCTTACTGTTCATTCGAAACCTTTTTCTATCGATTGTCGTCGATTTACGCCGTCGTTTGGAGAAATATTGGTGGTGTTGAGCTCGTATCCTTTAGATATTTCGATTGATACCTGTTTGGAGACTTGTATCGACGAGTTGAGGGAGCGTGAAGTAGTTGCAGAGTTCGATATCTTCACGATTTCTGACCAGTGGTTCTTTCGTTCTTGAGGAGCTTTGAGTAAGTGATTTCATACTGAACTAAGCTTCGATTTAGAGCTGTATTGTGCTCTGTAGATTTGAGGTAGTTGTTTTAGGCTACGCGGCTTTAGGCTGTAAGCTGAATGAGCTTTGATGTGAGCTGATTATTAGATATCTTGGCATATTTGAGCTCGTAGGCATCTATTGCTAAGTTCTGGAAGATATAGTAGAGCAGATGATTTGGGCAGGTTGTTGAAGCTGTGTTCTGCATGATCTGTCGAGGTATTAGAGGCTTAGAGGAGTTACGAATTGAGCTAGATTTATCAGCTTTGATATCAGCTTGGGAATATTTATTTTGTGTCAAATTAGTGTGCACATATGCGCTGGTATTGAATAATTGTTTATGAAACTGATTATGTGCTCTTATCTGTCTGTGTGCGTGTGAGTTATTTGCATTGAATTAAGCATGATTCTGTTGTGCATTCACGCATACATATTGAGCCTGATCCTCTTGTGAACTGATTTCCTTTGTGCAATGTGATTGACCGGCTGAGCAGTCGTGCCTGAAAGGTCCAACGCTGATATTGATGTGCTGGCGGGCTGAGTTGTCATGCCTGAATACAACTACACTTTGATGGGCAGCTGATCTGTCGTACCTGAATATCACAGGATTTGATTCTGCATAGCCGAGTCATTGTTCCTTGCCTACCGATTATTCTTGGAAGCCCTCATGCATTGCACATTTGAAATATTGCATGACTGATATATTTGTTGCTTTTTATATGCTCTTCGTACTGAGGTTTGACCTCGTTTTCCTTTCCCTTTTTTGGGCTGCGTTGGTCTGTGTTGGACTTTGCAAGATCTTCATGTAATCCAGCTGGATAGAGTGGAGCGTCAGCTGGTAGATCCCCGTTCTGAGTCCCAGTTATTATACTATGTATTGAACTAGAGGATGCCCTTTGTGATTATGTAATTGGGGAGCTGTATTTGTATCTTACCTGTATTTGTTGTTATTGATGTGTTGGATTTTGAGTTAAATCCTATTTTAACTATGAATGTATTTTTAAGAGATGATTTCTGTTCAGGCCAAAAACGGAAAAATTTTAGGCCTATTTTAATGCTTCCGCATAATTGTGATTAATTGAGTAATTAATCTATGATTAGCACACTGAGCCTGAAATTTTGGTATCAGAGCTTAAACTGGGATAAGCTTGATTTCTTTTCAATAACACTCGAGTCTAGGCACATAGTTTGAGTTTTTGTTTGTGATTGACTCTGTGATTTTGATTATCTGCCTCTGTGATTTATCTGTTGGTTCTTACCTTGAGTTTTAGTAGATGCCGTTGAGGAGAGGTAGAAGTAGAATCGCTAGGCAGAATGGTGAGGAGTCTTGGGCTCCCGAGAGTGATGAGTATGTTGAGCAGCAGAGTGTGCCTTTGCATCGTCGTGCTAGACAGACATAGGTGGAAGATGTGACTAGACAGATTGGCGAGATGGAGCTAGTTTTGGCAAGGTTCCAGAGGATGAATCCCCCTACGTTCACTGGCGCCGAGAGTGGTCTGATGGCTGAAGGCTGGTTGGAACATATGGAGGAATTGTTTGACACGGTGGAGTACACCCAGGAGAACAGACTGAAGTTGGCTGTCTTGCAGTTGAGGGATCATGCTCAACGCTGGTGGAAAGGTACTTCCCGAGTCATGAGAGAGAGTGGTACTTTGATTTCTTGGGAGAGCTTCTGTGCAGCTTTTCGACAGAGTATACCCCTGAGTCGTACTACAATAACCATGAGCGGGAGTTCAATAATCTGAAGCAAGGGAACATGATGGTAGCTGAGTATGTTAGAAAGTTTTCGTCGCTTCTGTCGTATGTTAACCAGGAGAGGACAAAGGGATCAAGTTTTTGAGAGGGTTGAGGCCTGATTTATTCCGTATGGTGTTAGCTGGTTATCCTGCGACGTATGCTGAGGTAGTGGATAGAGTGGTGGACATTGAAGAGAGTCTGTTAGAGGCACAGAATCAGGTTCAGCCGACAGCTGGACGAACTTTTCAGCCTGTGCCCAAAGCGATGCCATCGTTTCAGCCTCCTCAGACTTCGCAGCAGACAAATCGCCAGAGGTTTAAGCCTCAAGGGAAGCAGTTTAAGAGACGATCGAATTCTAGTTCGCCTGGTTCTGTTATATCTGGTGGTAGTGGCTCCGAAAGGTGTGTCGTGTGGTCAGTGCGTAGGTTGCCATATGACTTCGCAGTGCCGTGGAGTTCAAGGTCCTTGTCATAGGTGTGGGCAATCGGGAAATTTTGCTTGAGTTTGTCCTTTGCCGAGAGGACAAATTTCGAATCGGTCACAGCAAGGTTCAACTGGTGGTTCTTTGTAGAGATCGCAACCTTTTGCTAAGTCCCAACGATCAGGATTCCAACCACGAGAATCGTCTAGGTTTGGAGGATCTTCTCGACCTTAGTTTCCTACCGCAGCAAGCTCAGGTGAATGCCTTGACGAGAGAGCAAGCTGATGATATTCCTGGAGGAGTTATTGCAGGTACTTGTGCTATCTTTCATTTTCCTGTACGAGTTTCTTTTGATACAGGAGCATCACACTCCTTCATATCTGATTTGTTTGTGCATGAGTGTGGGTTGAGTGTTACCCCACTGTGTGATGTTGTGTCTATATCTACGTCTGCTGTTGTGTGGTTGATGTCCAGTGAAGTGGTTTTGGATTGTGTGATTAGATTTGATGAGAATGTGTTGGTGACTAACCTGATTGCCTTCGAGATTAGAGATTTTTATTGCATCTTGGGTATGGATTTGTTGTCTGCTTTAGAGAGACTGTTGATTGTTTCCATGGTGTAGTGAGGTTTAGACCTTTTTTTCGAGAGAATTGGGATTTCTACGGTGCTTATTCACGATCAAAGATTCCACTAGTGTCTGCCATGGAGATGTTCAGTCTGTTGCCGCTAGAGAACTCTGGGTTTATGATTTATGCCCTTGATGTTTCTCGAAAATCATGGATAGAGTTGAGTGATGTGCCGGTTGCTCGAGAGTTCCATGATGTGTTTCCGGATGAGATTCCTGGATTCCCTCCGAGACGAGAGATTGACTTCAGCATAGAGTTGGTGCCAGGAACAGCCTCCATTTCAAGAGCCCCTTACCGGTTGGCGCCAGCTGAGTTGAAGGAACTCAAGGATCAGTTGCGTGATCTTTTGGAGAAGGGATTTATTAGGCCGAGTATGTCGTCTTGGGGAGATTATATTCTCTTTGTGAAGAAGAAGGATGGATCTATGAGGGTGTTTGTGTATTTTCGACAGTTGAATAAAGCGGTGATCAAGAATAAGTATCCTTTGCCGAGGATTGATGACTTGTTTGATCAGCTGCAGGGATCGGCATTGTACTCCAAGATTGATCTGCGATCTGGTTATCATCAGTTGCGGATTAGAGACGCTGATGTGGTGAAGACGGTGTTCAGGACTAGATACGGGCATTATGAATTTCTAGCGATGCCTTTTGGATTGAAGAATGCTCCTGCTGTCTTCATGGATCTGATGAATCGCGTCTTTAGTGAGTACATTGATCATTTTGTGATTGTCTTAATAGATGATATCTTGGTATATTCGAGGAACTTCAGAGAGCATAAGTAACACTTCATGTTGGTATTGCAGAAACTGAGAGACTCACAACTCTACGCGAAGTTCAGCAAGTGTGAATTTTGGCTGGATAAGGTAATCATTTTAGGTCATGTCATATCTGCAGAAGGTATTTCGGTGGATCCTAGTAAGGTCGAAGAAGTTCTTAACTTGGAGCGACCTAGGAATGTTTCAGAGATCCATAGTTTCTTAGGTCTGGCTGGCTATTATAGGCATTTCATTGAGGGTTTTTCTTCAATAGGCAAGCCGATGACTCAGTTGACCCAGAGGACAGAAGATTTCTGTGGACAGATGACTGTGAGTCGAGTTTCCAGTTGCTTAAGGAGAAGTTGCTCCTGTGTTGGCTTTTCCTTCGGGTTCTAGAGTTTTTGTTGTTTGTTCTAATGCTTCTGTGAATGGATTGGGTTGTGTATTGATGCAGAACGGGCGATTGATAGCTTATGCGTCTCGACAGTTGAAGCCCCATGAGATGAGATACCCCGTTCATGATCTAGAGTTGGGCGCCATTGTTTTTGCGTTGAAAATTTGGCGTCATTACTTGTATGGCGAGCAGTTTGTGGTGTACACAGTGTCAGGCCTCGTGCTCTACTCAGAGTTAAACCACGTAAAACAATAGCGGAAGCATACAAAAAGTGGCTTAAAATTTCGCTTAGGCCTGACGATTTAAAACATATTATTTAAAATACACAATACTCAAAGTAATCCCAGTTTACAAACACACAATCCAACAGTACAGCAATTAAACAAATACAAATACAAGTACTACAACGGATAACACAATCACACAAGCATAGGGCATTCCCCGGCTAACAGTACTAGTACATATATGCTATACGCTAACTGAGACACTCTATCCACCTCCTGGGCACCTTCAGCTGAGTCAAAGCCACGGCCAGCAGAGAAACCTGGGAAACCTGAAAACACATACAGGCAACAATACACAAGCCCTAGAGGGACATCGGGGTCAAACCCCAGTACGGAGAGCAATACAAACAGCATAAGGAAGCAACAGAAAAATATGCAAATGCTATGCAAGAGATCAAGGCTACAACCCAAATCAGGGAGCCAAAGGATCGCAACAACAGCTCAACAGCAAGGTCGGATCAAAGGAAAGACAATCATTGGCCATGGGTATACTGAGCACATGGGAGCTACCCACTCATCTCCAGTACATCATACCAGATGCTAAACAAACAAGTCCACCTGCTGTTGCCCACTCATGATATGTGGGAGCTACCCACTCCGCTCATAGCGGCTAACAAACCCAGCAGGGAGTAGAGGGACACGGGAGTAACCCGCTCGGCCTCTGAGGTATACGGGAACTACCCGCTCGTCCTCAAACACAGCATCCTGGTATTCTTCAATCAACAGAACAGGCACAGCTAGCAAAACAGAGCTCAACAGGATAATGTGTGTATTCAAATGCAACAGTTGATATCAACACAATTCACAAACGATAACAGCACAGAGCATACACAGCAAAGCACATAATCCATGCTCAATCCTAAGCTGTAAACAAGCTCACATCCGTACCTCAATTCTCTGTGCAACAATTACTACAGGCAGATTGCCAAAATGAGGTCCCGAGCACACAGATCTACCACCTGCTCAACGGTAACACACAATTCTTCAGGGACCGAAGCACAGAAAACAGCAGCTGGGATTTACGAACCCACCAGCGTTAATCCTACCTCTCTAACTCAACAGAAAGCTCTAAACAAAGCTCAAAGGCAGGAACTTTACTTACCCCAACAAGCTAGGAGCAAAATCCGACGCTTATGCTAACAGACTACATAAGGGAGATGTCTTCGCACACCTCACCAGCTTCAAGCAAACATTTTAAAACAATATCCAAACGAAGCGTCTCAGCAAGAGGAGTCCAACGCTACCACTCTTACTCTCGTCGGAGCTGCCTACTACCGGCAATCGAAGAAGATAAGGTTCAGTGAACAGTAGCTAGGGTATAACGACAAAAATTGGAAATCGGTAAATATTCTAAGTATGGAAACTGGATACTCAAATCGAAGACCAAGTCCTCTAATATAAGTCAAAGCTGATCACAGCTGAAGAAACAGTATCCTCCACACTTAATCTATCGCAACCGGTATTCCCGCTCGCAAAAAGATCTTGCAACAAATCTCTCTCTAAGCCAGAACAGATCTCTACTAACTCAAACGACGTCGCAGAGAAATACTGTCGCAACTGGACACGTCACTTGCTACTCACTGTTGAACACTAACCAACATCTGTTAGCAACGCTACAATAGATCTCTCACACAGCTGACGCTAACGCAACTCACAGCTGAGTCTTCTTCGCTAATCCAAAATGCTGTAGTTCCAACTAATCCAAATGACGACGTACTAGCACCCGCAATTGAAAGCACGCTATCTCACCACTGAACACTAACGACAACAGATCTCGCTACAACTGCTGAACACAATCACCCAGCGACAACTGCTGACGCCACCACTACTGAACGCTAACATTCAGCGATGACCTGTGCTAACTGTTGAACAGATTCCGTGGCAACTCTAACTATCCAGAACTGTTCTAAGGGCTAAAACAAAACCTGATATCTTCTCCAAGCTCATCAACACAAAGCTGATCTCAACAAAACCCGATTAATTAACTCAATTAATCTTATCAGCTTTCAGTTCTCACACACAGACCACAAGATTTTGAAGTATATCTTCACCCTGTCAGATCTGAATATGAGGCAACGTCGTTGGATGGAGTTGCTTAAGGATTTTGACTGTGAGATTCAGTATCATCCTGGGCGGATGAACTTAGTGGCAGATGCTTTGATTAGGAAAGCCCAGCCTGTGATGTTGACGCCATTGAGTATATTTAAAGCCCACAAGCATTTGGGGACTTCTGAATGGCATTTTCAGCTAGAGGATCAGTACTTTGTGGTATCTTCTCATCAGGTTGAACCACAGGTTATTGCAGACATTAGATCAGCGCAGAGAACTGACCCTTATATTCATGAGTTGAAGATTAAGGCCCAGATGGTCAGTCGGAAGATTTTCTGTTGCTTATGATGGATGCTTGAGATTTCATGGTAGATTGGTTGTTCCAAATTTGATTGATCTGTAGGAAACCATATTCAACGAGGCCCATTGTAGCCGTTACAGTGTGCATCCGGGCGAGAATAAGATGTATCATGCCTTGAAGTCTCACTACTGCTGGGAAGGTATGAGGAATGACATCTCTGGATTTGTAGCACGATGTCTAAACTATCAACGGGTCAAAGTTGAGAGAATGAGACCTGGTGGATTGATACACAGTTTAAAAGTGCCTCAATGGAATTGGGAGCACGTGACCATGGATTTTGTGACTCACTTACCTCGATCGAACAGGGGATGTGATTCGATTTGGGTTGTGATTGATAGACTTTTGAAGTCAGCCCATTTCATTCCCTATGATGCGAGGTGTTCTATGAAGAAGATGGCTAGACTGTACGTTGACCATGTGGTTAGATTTCCTGGAGTGCCGGTTTTGATAGTGTCTGATAGAGATCCAAGATTTACTTCCCGATTTTGGAAGATCTTGCAAGCAGCGATGGGTTCCAGATTGGCTATGAGTACGTCCTATCACCCTTAGACAGATAGCCAATCCGAGAGGACGATACAGATTTTGGAGGATATGATGCGAGCAATAGTGATGGATTTCAGTGGTAGCTGGCAGGATTCTTTGTCCTTGGTTGAATTTCGTGTAACAATATCTACCAAGTGACTATCGGGATGGCCCCATTTCAAGCTTTGTATGGTCTAAAGTGTAGATCACCAATTTGTTGGGAAGAAGTTTTGTGAGAAACAACTATCTACTCCTGAATTTGTGCAACATATGAAGGATCGGGTTGAGTTGATTCGGAGTAGAATGAAATCTGCACAAGATCGACAAGCTAGCTATGCTAACAAGAGACGCAGACCTTTGGAATTTCAGGTTGACGATCGAGTATTCCTTAAGGTTTCTCCTTTCAAGAGCATGATGAGATTCAGATTTAAGGGTAAATTGGCTCCTAGACTCGTTGGTCCCTTCGAGATTGTTGAAAGGTTTGGATATTGGGAATATAGATTATGATTTCCTGTTGAGTTAGCAGCGATACATGATGTGTTTCATGTGTCAATGTTGAGGAAATATGAGCCAGATCCGTCCGATGTGCTAAGAACTGATAAAGTGGAGCTGGATCAAATCCTGAGCTATGTTGAATATCCAGTGCAGATTCTGGATGGGAAGGAGAAGCAGTTGAGAAATAAGACTATACCGTTGGTGATGGTCCAATGGAGCAAGCATGGGAGAGAAGAAGCTACCTGGGAAGTTCAAGAAAAGATGAGACAAGAGTGGCCTCATCTGTTTGAGCATTCACAGTTTTGATCCAGTTAATTTTCTAGCTTGCAGATTGATGTTTTGAGTTGTTTTGTTTCTCCTGGAGAGTGATTGTTGTTTGGCAGTGAAGAATGTTGAATTTTTATATTTCTGTTATGGTAATCCTTTGATTGTGATCTGTAGTTGCCTTTAGATTTCGAGGACGAAATCTCTTAAGGTGGGGAGGATGTGAGGAATGTATTTTTAACAGGTTTATATAGTGGCGTGTTACGAACATATTTGAGGAAATAGTCCCATTTAATCTCGTAAGATGTTTGAGCAGATTAGGTTGGTATGAGGATTTAATCGGAGAAATATGCCTTATGAATTATAGGGTATTCAGCCTAGGAATATTGGTCAAAGCAGTTTGTGATATCAGCTTTGGATGCGGGCAGATTTGAGCATATGAGCTTCGGATTTGATTTTTAAGTGTATCGGGTGTGTATCGTTGAGTAAGGGAGAGCGTTAGCGCTGAGCAGACTTGGTATATTGTTTATCTCTGGAGTTTTGATTTGGAGAATAACCCGCGCAAGTGAATTAGAAGCACTGGGAGAATCGGTTTGGTTCACGGTTTGAGTAGACCGGTTCGTTATTTTCTGATTTGAGTAAGATCTGGGTGTCCAGATCTGTCCCTCGTGTGTTTTGCGAGTTGCCATGAGAGTGAAACGATATGATGTCGTTTTGGATTACCCGGGCTTGCACGGGTAAGTATAAGTGATGCGATGTTGTGTGGGATATTTCAGATTTGGCGTAGGAAGAGTATGAGTGATGCGGCGTCGTTTAGCGAGCATCAGGTTTGATGAAAGCCAGATCTGGATGTTTGCGAGCGGGTCTTGTGTACGTGTGATCTTTTGGTTTTGAGAGGGACTCCTACGTGACGTCTTTTGGTGATAGTCAGATCTGATGTGGCGAGAGAAATCAGATTTGGTAAGCGTAGAGAAGTCAAAGCTGATGGAGTGCTCAGATCTGAGTTTGTCGATTGAACTGTAGCATTGACAGGAGTATATATAAGTGTTGACCAACACTTAGCGAATTTGAGACCCGACATTTCTTATCTTTTTCCTGTGAGACATCGAAACCCTTACTGTTCATTCAAAACCCTTTTTCCATCGATTTTCGTCGATTTACGCCGCCGTCTGGAGCAAGATTGGTAGCGCTGAGATTGTCTCCTTTGGTAAGCGTAGAGAAGTCAAAGCTGATGGAGTGCTCAGATCTGAGTTTGTCGATTGAACTGTAGCATTGACAGGAGTATATATAAGTGTTGACCAACACTTAGCGAATTTGAGACCCGACATTTCTTATCTTTTTCCTGTGAGACATCGAAACCCTTACTGTTCATTCAAACCCTTTTTCCATCGATTTTCGTCGATTTACGCCGCCGTCTGGAGCAAGATTGGTAGCGCTGAGATTGTCTCCTTAAGATATTTCGATTGATACCGGTTTGGAGACTTGAATCGACTAGTTGAGGGAGCGCGAAGTAGTTGCAGAGTTCGATATCTTAACGATTTCTGAACAGTGGTTCTTTCGTTCTTGAGCATCTTTGAGTAAGTGATTTCTTATTGAACTAAACTTTGATTTAGAGCTGGATAGTGCTCCGTAGATTTGAGGTAGCTGTTTTTGGCTACGTGGATTTAGGCCGTAAGCTGAATGAGCTTTGATGTGAGCTGATTATTAGATATCTTGGCAGATTTGAGCTCGTAGGCATCTTCTGTTAAGTTCTTGAAGATCTAGTAGAGCAGCTGATTTGGGCAGGTTGTTGGAGCTGTGTTCTGCGTGATCTGTCGAGGTATTAGCATCTTTGAGGAGGTACGAATTGAGCTAGATTTAGCAGCTTTGATATCAGCTTGGGAATATTTCTTTCGTGTTAAATTTCTATGATATGTGCGCTGGTATTGACTGGTTGTTTATGAGACTGATTATGTGATCTTATCTGTCTGGGTGCGTGTGAGTTACATGCATTGAACTAAGCATGATTCTGCTGTGCATTCACGCATACATATTGAGCCTGATCCTCTTGTGAACTGATTTCCTTTGTGCGTTGTGATCGGCCGAATGAGTCGTCGTGCCTGAAAGGTCCAACGCTGATATTGATGTGGTGGCCGGCTGAATTGTCGTGCCTGAATACCACTACACTGTGATGGGCGGCTGATCTGTCGTACCTGAATATCACAGGATTTGATTCTGTCCAGCTGAGTCGTTGTGCCTTGCCTACCGATGATTCTTGATAGATCTCATGCATTGTACGTTTGAAATATTGCATGACTGATATATTTGTTGCTTTTTAGATGCTCTTCATACTGAGGTTTGACCTCGTTTTCCTTTCCCTATTTTGGGATGCGTTGTTCTGCGTTGGCCTTTGCAGGATCTTCAGGTAATCCAGCTGAATAGAGTGGAGCATCAGCTGGTAGATCCCTGTTCTGAGTCCCAGTTATTATACTATGTATTGAACCAGGGGATGCCCTGTGTGATTATGTAATTGGGGATCTGTATTTGTATCTTACCTGTATTTGTTGTTATTGTGTATTTTGAGTTAAATCATATTTTTACTATGAATGTATTTTTAAGAGATGATTTCTGTTCAGGCCCAAAACGGAAAATATTTAGCCCTATTTTAATGCTTTCGCATAATTGTGATTAATTGAGTAATTAATCTGTGATTAACGCATCGGGCCTGACAGGAAGTTGGATACAAAGCTGTAAAATATTTCGAAACATTTTTAAAAGAAAAATCAGTAAAGGAGTTCATTCTCCCACACCCCTTTGAACTCCCTAGAGTGTTTTTCGATCCTTACAAGTGGTATCAGAGCGGGTTTCTCAGTGCCTGAACAATTTATTAACTTTTACTTATTAAATGTGTTAATTTCTCACAATAAAATTATTATGTTCTCTAAGAAGGAATACGATGTCCGGAAGATCCGGATGCAGGTGCACCTAGCAGCACAAGAAGATGACATGTGTTCGTGATTACCAACGACCTATGCAAATACTAAAAGTAAATACTGTTGGCAATAGCTGATGGTGCACCCCAATGGATTGAGAACCCCAGGCCGGAATGGACCTCCGAAGATAAAAATAAGGCAAATATGAACAACGTCGCGAAGGACATACTATAAAATACGCTAGACAACAACATTTTTAGCAAATTCCAGAGTTGTACAACTGCTAAGGAAATCTGGGAAAAGTTGACCCAGATATACGAAGGGAATGAGGAAACAAAAGAAAACAAGTTGACCATGGCTCTACAAAAATTTTGAGCTTATCAAGATGAAACCAGAAGAAACCATGGCTGAATTTGATGAAAGGTTCAGCTCACTAGTAATTGAGTTGGTCAGACTGAACAAGACATACAACAACAGAGAGCTGGCCCTAAAGGTGATGCGAGCACTTCCTAAATAATGGGATGTGAAGAGTATGACCATGCGAGAGTCGAAAGACCTAAACAATATGGATTTGCATGACTTGTTTGACAAACTGAAGGCATACGAGTTCGAACTAGAAACGAGAGCAGAAGTTGAGCCATATACATCTCAACGAACCAGATATCGCTGATACAGTACCAGAACAAAGCCCATGTTCCACCAGTAGCGGATCAGCCGAATAAATGAGCAAGGATGGGATGGCATTGTTCATAAGAAAATTCTGAAAATTCATGCGGAAGCGGAATACTCAACCCTTTTCGTTTAATTCTCCCAAGAAAAATTTTAATATCCCTTCTGATGACAAATGTTACAACTGTGGAAGGCATGGTCACTTCATGTTTGATTGCAGGAAGCCAAGAAGGGATGAAAAGAAGCGACCAGATTGCAGCAACAACAAAGACAAGAAGGAGAAAAATGTATATCGAAAAGGGAGAAAGGAGAAATACATGATGGCTGAAGAGAACAAAAGTGCTTGGGCTGATTTAGATTCAGAGGAATCGAGCTCTGGAACCTCTTCATAAAGCGAAAGCAAGGATGAAGTACAGTGTCTCATGGACAATGACACTGAGGAGGTATTTGAATTTTCAAATCCTGAGTTTACACGCGAGGACCTTTTCACTACACTAAATGAAATGGTCTTAGAATATAGAAAGTTATCTCATTCATTCAAAGAAGTTAAAGCTGAAAGAGAGAGCTGTGCAACAAGAACTGAGTTGGTTGGCTTAAGTAACATGCAAGCTGCTCTAAATAAGCTTGAAACTGAGAATGCCGAATTGAGAAGTAGGTCAGAAGAGATTCTCTATGAGAACCAGCGATTGGCTGGTATAATAAGCTCCTGGACCTGGTCTTCTGCCTCTCTACACAACCTGCATGGAGCTACAAAGCCATCCGGTGATAGAACCGGATTGGGCTACAATCGTGATGAAGGCAGTACAGCAGAAACCAACAGCACTCCAAGGCTGGAAAAGACAAAGGTCAAAACAATGAACTTTGTAAAATCTAGCGCAACACAAGCCCACAAAGGCACGATCAGGTGAAGATATAGTAGTAGACAAGCCTCCGATCTGGAAGAGTAGACATCACGGGCTGGGGTACCTTCATCCTGAGAAGCCTTGAGAGAGCTGGCTAAACAAAAAAGTTGTACAGATGTCGGGTAAACCCAAGTCTGGTGATGTCAATCATGGTCGGCTCTCTCGTAGTTCAACGAAGGACAGACAGTACAAGCCTTGATATCGAAAGTCCAGTTCAAAAGACCCATATGCTACTTATCATGTGAGGACTGTAATTTACAGATTTGATTAGTGGCGTGTTACGAACATATTTGAGGAAATAGCCTGATTTAATATTGTAATATGTTTGAGCAGATTCGATTGGTATGAGGAATTAATCGAAGAAATATGCCTTGCAAATTATCGGGTATTCAGCCAAGGAATATTGGTCAAATCTGTTTGTGAGATCAGCTTTGGAAGTGGGCAGATTTGAGTATATGAGCTTAGGATTTGATTTAGAAGTGTATCGAGTGTGTATCGTGAGTAAGGGAGAGCGTTAGAGCTGAGAAGATTTGAAGAATACCCCGTGCGAGTGAATTAGAGGCGCTGGGAGAATAGGTTTTATTTGTGATTTGAGTTGATCGGTTTGTTATTTTCAGATTTGAGTAAGATCTGGGTGTCCAGATATGTCCTTCGTGTGTTTGAGCGAGTTGCCTTGAGAGGGAAGCGAAATGATGTCGTTTTGGATTACCCGGGTATACGTAGGTTGAGAGATCTGGGTGTCCAGATATGTCCTTCGTGTGTTTGAGCGAGTTGCCTTGAGAGGGAAGCGAAATGATGTCGTTTTGGATTACCCGGGTATACGTAGGTTGAGTATACGTGATGCGATGTCGTTTGGTGTAGGCCAGATTTGACGCTGGTTGGGTGAAATCTGTTCAGTGGGTGTGAGCAGATGTGCGCGTCAACTTGGGGAAGTCATGTGTTGGTCAATGGTACTGTGTTGACCGGTCCGGTTCATGAGTTTGGTGTAGACAGGTACGGTTCGATGTTGTAAGATTTGACCAGATCTAGAGTTACGGGAGCGGGTCCAGGTGTATGTGTGATCTGTTGTTTGAAGCGGGACTCCTACATGACGTCGTTTGGGTGGTAGTCAGATCTGGTGTGGCAAGAGGAATCAGATTTGGTCAGCGTAGAGAAGTCAAAGCTGATTGAGTGCTTAGATCTGAGTTTGTCGGTGGCATTCTAGCATTGACTGGAGTATATATAAGTGTTGACCAACACTTAGCGAATTCAAGACCCGATATTTCTTATCTTCTTCCCGAGAGCTTCTCAAACCCTTACTGTTCATCCGAACCCTTTTTCCTTCGATTGTCGTCGATTTACGCCGCCGTTTGGAGCAAGATTGGTGGCGTTGAGCTCGTATTCCTTATGACTTTCGACTGATACCAGTTTGGAGACTTGAATGGACGAGTTTAGGGAGCGTGAAGTAGTTGCAGAGTTCGATATCTTCGCGATTTCTGACCAGTGGTTCTTTCGTTCTTGAGCAGCTTTGAATTTGAGCTCATAGGCATCTTATGTTGAGTTCTTGAAGAGCTAGTAGAGCAGCTGATTTGAGCAGGCTATTGGAGCTGTGTTCTGCATGATCTGTCGAGGTATTAATAGCTTAGAGGAGGTACCAGTTGAGCTAGATTTATCAGCTTTGATATCTGCTTGGGAATATTTCTTTCATGTTAAATTTCTATGATCTATGCGCAGGTGTTGACTGGTTGTTTATGAGGCTGATTATGTGCACTTATCTGTCTGTGTGCGTGTGAGTTATATGCATTGAAATAAGAATGATACTGATGTGCATTCATGCATACATATTGAGTCTGATCCTCTTGTAAACTGATTTCCTTTGTGCGTTGTGATCGGTCGGCTGATTCGTCGTGCCTTAAAGGTCCAACGCTGATACTGATGTGGTGGCCGACTGTGTTGTCGTGCCTGAATACCACTACACTGTGATGGGCGGCTGATCTGTCGTGCCTGAATATCACAGGATTTGATTCTATACAGCTAAGTCATTGTGCCTTGCCTCCCGATGATTCTTGGTAGCCCTCATGCATTGCATGTTTGAAATATTGCATGACTGATAAATTTGTTGCTTTTTAGATGCTCTTCATACTGAGGTTTGACCTCGTTTATTTCCCTGTTTTGGGCTGCGTTTGTCTGTGTTTGTTTTGCAGGATCTTCAGGTAATCCAGCTGGACAGAGTGGAGCGTCAGCTGGTAGATCCTGGTTTTGAGTCCCAGTTATTATACTATGTATTGAACCAGGGGATGCCCTGTGTGAATTATGTACTTGGGGATCTGTATTTGTATCTTACCTGTATTTGTTGTTATTGATGTGCTGGATTTTGAGTTAATCCTATTTTGACTATGAATGTATTTTTAAGAAATTATTTCTGTTCAAGCCCGACGAAAATTTTTAGCCCTATTTTAATGCTTCCACATAATTTTGATTAATTGAGTAACTAATCGGTGATTTAGCGCACCGATCCTGACATATCATGCCTCATCCAGATCAATGAACACACACGGGGTACACTAATATTTTGACACATACACGGTAAATGGATCAAAATTATCCAAGTGTGGTCCCGAAAGGTGTAATCAAATCTGGACCCAAATGAATCAAAGGGTACCAAATTTCTTTTTCTTGTAACTGCAGGTACAACACTTATCCATACTGGAGAATTCAACATGATATCTGGATAGTGTATGTGCAAGGCACATGACCGGAGATGCTAAGATGCTCACGGACATAACAATCTGCAATGGACCTAAGATCACCTTTGGTGACAATTCAAACGGTAACACCGTGGGTAAAGGTAAGCTTACCCATGGTAACTTCACTGTGAATAACGTTATTATTGGTGCAAATCTGTGCTAAAATTTGATAAGCATAAGTCAATTGTGCGATAGTAATTACTCTGTTAAATTTCAGAAGCACACATGCACTGTTCTTAGTCCGGAGGGTCTGACTGTACTAGTTGGTTATCGATCTGGTAACACATAGAAAGTTTATTGGTCAGATCAACCGCATAAAGAACAAACTTGCCTAGTAGCTGATTCATCGAAAAGTTGGTTATGGCATCAAAGAATGAATCATTTGAACTTTAAAACTATTGACAATGTAAGTAAGCATGACCTATTTGATGGCTTGCCCAAATTAAAATTTTCAAAGGATAAGCTCTGCTCCGCCTATCAGCTGGGTAAACATATCAAATCAACTTTCAAAACTAAAAGCAGTACCAAAACCTCTCGTAAGCTGAAATTCTTACATATGGATCTTGTCGGTCCAATACCCGTCACCAGCTTAGGGGGAATGAAGTATACCATTGTTGCGGTTCATGATTTCTCCAAATTTACTAGGGTAATATTCTTGAAATCAAAAGATCAAACTGCCGATCAGCTGATCAAGCTATTAAAATGTCTTCAAAATAAGCAGTCTTGTAATGTCAACCGGATTAGGAGCGATAGAGGAACACATTTTTTGAATTTTAAAATCTCCTCCTATCTGGATGATATTGGAATTAGACATGAGTTATCTACAGCTAGAACACCTCAGCAGAACAGGTTAGCTGAGCGTAGAAATCGTACTTAAAAAGAAGCTGCTACTACTATGATTGCTGATTCTGGTATTTCAAATAAATTTTGGGCAGAGGCCATCAATACATCCTGCTATACTCAAAACAGATCGACGATAAACAAGCGACATGGAGTCACTCCATATGAGATCTTGAATTTCAAGAAACCTGATATCTCGTATTTTAGGGTGTTTGGATGCAAGTGTTTCATCCATATCAATAGTAAAATGTATTTATGAGCATTTGACGTAAAATATGATGCAGGCATCTTTCTGGGATACTGTGATACCCGAAAAGAGTTAAGGATTAATTGAGTTAACTAATTGGGTTTAGCATAGAACAATTTGGCTTCAACAGAACTGGGATGAGCCAGCTTTGAGCTGGTGTGCTTGGTGAAGCTATCGGGACCTTTTAAGTCCTTGGAACAGATCTGGAGAGTTGGAAAATTTCCACGGGAAATGTTCAGGTTTGTGTGTTGGTCAGCGTTGGTTGATCGTGTTCGGATGTGGCGATAGAATCTGGTAGTCGCGCGCTATTTCAGTTACGCGTGTTAGAGTATCTACGGGGGCAATGGTGCGACGTCGTTTTGAGATAGCCAGATTTGAATTGCGTTAGTTAGCGCTAAGTGGCAGCTCCGGTTCTTAGTCCCGATTTGTGTTGCGGAGTAGACCGGTGCGGTTCAGGGATTTCAGATTTGATTAGCTAGAGTGCGTCAGATTTGAGTGCTATGGGTGCGACGCCGTTTAGTATTTCAGACTTGAGTTAGCAGGATGACGTGTATTAGTTGGGAGAAGCGTGTTTTCTGTGCGACGTCGTTTGGTTAAGTCCCACGTATGTTTCGACGTAGTGTCCAGATGTGGAGTGGTACTCATATTTGAGCTGGTTTCAGATGTGAACCCCGAGGTTGTCGGTGGCTGCTGTTCACCAGATGTGACCAGATTTGAGTTGTATTTAAGAGAGGACTTTGACCCTTCGTCCATTATTGTTCCCCGACACTTAGAATATTTTCCGTGAGCAAACTCTGTCGCGATACCCTAGCTAATATTCACGGAACCTTATCTTTTCCGATTGCCGGCGGTAGACAACTCCGATTGAAGTAAGAGTGGTAGCGCTGGACTCCTCTTGCTAAGACGCTTCGTTTGGTATTGCTTTTGGAAGCTTGCGTCAAGCTAGAAGAGGTTCGCGAAGATATCTCCCTTCTGTAGTCTGTTAGCATAAGCGTCGGATTGGTCCTGCCGTTCAGGTAGCTTGCTGGGTAAGTGTTAGTTTTTACCCTTATGCTTTGTTTAGAGCTCCTGTTTGAGCTAGAGTGGTAGAACGGAGCTGGGTGGAGCTCGTAGCTCCCAATTCGTAGTATATGTGCTACGGTCCCTGAGCTAGTGTTGTTATTTTCTTAGCGGTTTTTCAGATCTGTGTTGCTTGGGACTTCGTTGTGGTATTTGTAGCTCAGAAGACTGAGGTACGGATGTGAGCTTGTTTTACAGCATTGAATTGGCATGGATTTTATGTGAGCTGCTGTGTTGGATTCTGTGTGCATTTTCTTTCTACTGTTTTGTTGTTATTGCAAGCCGTTTCATTGCATTCATGCATTATCCATGTTGAACCCAGATCTTGGTTAGTCGTGCTTTGTTATCTTGATCTGTTTGTACCAGGATGCCTGTTGGAGGACGAGCGGGTCACTCCCGTATGCCTCAACTCCCTGCTGGGATCTGTTAGCCACTATGAGCGGAGTGGTTAGCTCCCACATCTCATGAGTTGGGCAACAGCAGGTTGAGCCATGTTTTGCATCTGGTGCCGCTTGTGGATACGAGTGGGTAGCTCCCATATGCTCGCACACCCCGTGGCCACTATCCTTGTAGTGATATGTTATCGTTTGTTGAGCAGTCGTTGAGATCCTTTGGCTCCCTGCCTTCGGTTGTGGCCTCATCTCATGCATATCATTCGCATTTTATCTATTGCTATTTAACTGCTGGTTTTCAGTTGCTCTCCGTACTGGGGTTTGACCCTGTGTCCCTTTGGGGCTGGTGTTTGTGTGCCTGTGTGTGTTGTACAGGTTTCCCAGGTTATTCAGCTGGTCGTGGAGTTGACCCAGCTGGAGGTGCCCCAGGAGGTGGTTAGAGTGTCCCAGTTAGCGTATAGCATATATGTATCTATACTAGTAGCTGGGGAGTGCCCTGTGCTTTGTTGTATCCAGTTGTATTCTGTTGTTTTTGTATGAGATACATGTTGTACTGTTGTACTGTGTTATTAATTTAAACTCGTATATTTTGAGTATTGCAGTATTTTAAATTATGTATCTTTCAGTCAGGCCAAAAGCGAGAATTTAACCACTATTTTTAATGCTTCCGCTATTGATTATTGCGTGGTTTTACTCTGGTTGAGCACGAGGCCTGATATTTTTGGTATCAGAGCTTAAGCTGGGATAAGCTCAATTTCATTGATCACACTTGAGTCTAGGCACGGTGTTGTGTGTTGCATGTGCTTGACTATGTGATTTGTTTGCTATGTGATATATTTGTTGTTGTATGATCTTACCCTATTAGTGCCTTCGTAGATGCCGCCTAGACGTAGGGGTAGAGGTAGAGAGCAGTTTCAGGAAGAGTCTGAGGGTCAAAACAAGGAGGTGCAGCATAGTGGACCTTTTTTGTAGACGCGATAGTCAGATTGGGGTAGATGAGCTCGCAGCCCGTGTGGATGACATGGAACTTGTGATGGCGAGGTTTCAGCGGATGAACCCTCAGATGTTTAACGGTGACGAGTCTAGTTTTGATGCAGAGTCCTTGTTGCAGCACATAACCGTGTTGTTTGATCGTGTCAGGTATGATGACGAGCGTAGGTTGAGTTTGGCTACGTTTCAGTTGAGGAGAGGTGCCGAGCGTTGGTGGAGAGGCGCTTCGAGGACTCTAGAGGAGACAGGTGTAGGGATCACGTGGAGCAGATTTTTCACTGACTTTCGTCAGGAGTACGTTCCGGAATCCTTTGTGAACGCCAGGGAGCGTGAGTTTGATAACCTGGTGCGGGGGACTATGTCCGTAGGAGAGTATGCCCGGAGATTTTCTTCTCTTCTTGAGTATGTTCCGCATGTCTCTTGCCGTGAGAGGGCAAAGAGGAACAAGTTCTTGGAGGCGCTGAATGAAGAGTTGTATTCTTTGGTGTTGGCGGGTTCACCGACGAGTTATGTGGATGCGGTGGACAAGGCTATGGATATTGAGGAGGGACTACAGAACCGTAGGTCTCAAGTTAGACCGGAAATGGTGCAAGGTAACCGTCCCATAGTTTCGGAGGTGCAACCTTCTCAGTCTGTGCAGTCTTCACAGCCACCCCAGCAGCAAGTAGCCCAACAGTCTGGTCACCATAGGTTTAGACCTCGTGGTCGTCAGTTCAAGAATAAGTGTGGTTCAAGTTCTTCTGGCTCGGGTAGTTCTAGCAGTGGTAGTAGTTCCAGGGTTGAGTTTTGTGGCCAATGTGGAGGAAAGCATCCTACAGCGCAGTGTGTAGGTGTGCAATGTTTGTGCAATGTTTGTGGACAGTATGGACACTTTGCTAGAGTGTGTCCTTTGTCTGGATCTCAGCATACCGCCTCCCCACCGCAGGGTCGAGGTGGATCGTATAGAGGTTGTTCTTTTCCTGCTCTGTAGCAGAGGTTGGGAGAGCCTCATTATAGGCCGTTCCAACACCCTGGTCCTTCGTAGTTTGGACAGTCTTCACAGCCTCAGTTTTCAGGACCTCAATTTGCCCAAGTGAATGCCATGACGAGGGAGCAAGCGGAGGGCACGCCAACAGGAGTGATCGCAGGTACTTGCTTTGTCTTTGATTTTCATGCACGTGTGTTATTTGATACAGGAGCATCACATTCGTCTATTGCTGATGAATTTGTGATTGAGCATGGTTTGCATACCACTACTTTGTGTGATATTGTGTCTGTTGCGACTCCTGCCGGCGCGAGCCTGTACTCCCAAGAGATCTTGTTGAATGGTGTTCTTAGGTTTGGTGAGAATGTGTTGTTAGCCAACTTGATTAGGCTTGTGATGTGGGATTTCGATTGAATAGTGGGAATGTATGTGTTGTCTGGTTATTGAGCCACCGTGGATTGTTTCCATGGAATTGTGCTCTTTAGGCCTCGGTCTGGTGAGAAGTGGGACTTCTATGGCTTAGATTCCAGATCGAAGATTCCTTTAGTCTCTGCGATGGAGATGTTTAGCCTTTTGTCGTTGAAGAATGTTGGATTTATGATCTATGCTTTGGATGCATCTTCTTCTTCGCGCATAGAGATTAGTGATGTTCCCGTTGTTCGTAATTTCCCAGATGTGTTTCCGGAGGAGATTCCTGGTTTTCCTCCGAAGAGGGAGATAGATTTCAGCATTGAGCTAGTACCTGGTACAGCTCCTATCTCGAGAGCTCCGTATCGTTTAGCGCATGTTGAGTTGAGGGAGCTTAAGGTTCAGCTTAGTGACTTGCTGGAGAAGGGATTCATTAGGCCAAGTATGTCTCAGTGGGGAGCGCCTATCTTGTTTGTGAAAAATAAGGATGATGGGTCGATGAGGATGTGCATTGACTTTAGACAGTTGAATAAGGCGACAGTAAAGCTTAAGTACCCTTTGCCGAGGATCGATGACTTGTTTGATCAGCTTCGGGGTTCGGCTGTGTTTTCTAATATCGATCTGCGTTTGGGGTACCATGAGTTGCGCATTCGAGAGCAGGATGTTGCGAAAACTGCTTTTCGTACGAGGTATGGGCATTATGAGTTCTTGGTGATGCCTTTTGGTTTGACGAATGCCCCCGCAGTTTTCATGGACCTGATGAATCGAGTCTTTCGAGAGTTCATCGATCAGTTTGTGATTGTGTTTATCGATGACATTTTGGTGTACTCTAAGACTTCGATGCAGCACAAAGAGCATTTGAGATTGGTTCTTCAGACGCTACGAGACTCGCAGCTGTATGCCATGTTTCTAAGTGCGAGTTTTGGTTGGACAGAGTTGTATTTCTGGGTCATGTAATTTCAGTGGAGGTTATTTCTGTGGATCCCAGTAAGGTAGAGGCTGTTGTTAACTGGGAGCGTCCCATGAATGTTGCTTATATTCGTAGTTTCTTGGGTTTGGCTGGCTATTATAGGCGTTTTATAGAGAGATTCTCTAGTATTGCTAAGCCGATGACGCAGTAAGACAAGAGGTTTGTCTGGACTGAGCAGTGTGAGAATAGTTTCCTATTGCTCAAATAGAAGCTAACTTCAGCGCCTGTGTTAGCTTTGCCCTGTGGTTCAGGTGGTTTTGTGGTTTGTGCAGATGCTTCCTTGAATGGATTGGGTTGTGTGTTGATGCAGAATGGTCGAGTCATTGCGTATGCTTCTCGTCAGTTGAAACCGCATGAGACTCGTTACCCAGTTCATGATTTGGAGTTGGCAGCAGTGGTTTTTGCCTTGAAGAGCCTTCAGTATCTGTTTTCTCAGTCGGATTTGAACATGAGACAGCGTAGATGGATGGAGATGCTCAAGGATTTTGATTGTGAGATCCAATATCAGCCTGGGAAGATGAATTTAGTTGCTGATGCATTGAGCAAAAAGGCTCAAGTGGCGATGTTGGCTTCGTTGCAGATTTCGAAGTTCCATGAGCATCTAAGCACTACTGGTTGGCGATTTTACCCAGGTGAGGATTATGTTGTGGTGTTTTCTTTCCAAGTTGAGCCACAGATTGTTGCGAATGTTAGAGCAGCTCAGAGGACAGATCCATCTATTCATAAGTTAAAGCTGAAGGTGAGAGCTGGACAGTTGGATGATTATTCTGTCTCGTCTGATGGTTGTTTGAGATTTCGTGGCAAGTTGGTTGTGCCATATCTGATTGATTTGAAGGAAGAGATCTTAAGAGAAGCGCACTGTAGTAGACACAGTATAAATCCTGGTGCGAGGTGTTGGTGGATCCGGATCCGCCCCCCGGCTAGGCAGCGGAAGAACAAGAAACAGGTGCCGGGAGGCGATCAATACGAAAAATCAGACAATTACAGTAATCGTCATACATAGGGCGTTTTAGCATGTTACCTCGCTGGCACTTATGCCTGGCTCCAACCGGTATTACAATAATCCGGCTCTTCTCGGTAGATTGCGGTAGTTTACGCCAATCAGGTCCACGACCAGATCCGAGACTCCTTCGTCAGACTGCACTAGAAGCCCTGACGAGATCAGCACGAACGAATACTCCTCGAAAAACTAGGCCGGAA
>KV011971.1:128543-146795 GCA_001598015.1 Dorcoceras hygrometricum | reverse complement strand
AACCAGCAGGAAGCTACAATGGTTTGCAACCAGTCGCTGGTATTCAAAGATAGCGAGAGCAAAACGATGTCGCTTGAATAAGTTGATACGACAGCGTTTTTCCTTCGCGCTAAAGATTCAGCAGATGGTTTGATTTCAGCAGATGGCTTATGGATGGATTCAGCAGAAGCGCAAAGACAAGGATCCAGCAGATGATGTTAACCAGCAGGTGCATTCATTCAAGTGTGTTCCAGTCGCAGAACTACAAACGACGAAGGAAGTGCTGGTCATCAAAAAGGGATTTCAGGATATCAGCAGAAGATGAATTCAGTCGCAGCAGTTGAAGTCTCAATCAGTAGCGAAGCAGGAACTTCCGAAAAAGAAGCAGAAACCTACAATGGTTTGCAACCAGTCGCTGGTATTCAAAGATAGCGAGAGCAAAACGATGTCGCTTGAATAAGTTGATACGACAGCGTTTTTCCTTCGCGCTAAAGATTCAGCAGATGGTTTGATTTCAGCAGATGGCTTATGGATGGATTCAGCAGAAGCGCAAAGACAAGGATCCAGCAGATGATGTTAACCAGCAGGTGCATTCATTCAAGTGTGTTCCAGTCGCAGAACTACAAACGACGAAGGAAGTGCTGGTCATCAAAAGGGATTTCAGGATATCAGCAGAAGATGAATTCAGTCGCAGCAGTTGAAGTCTCAATCAGTAGCGAAGCAGTTGACGACAACTTACGAAGAATTGCGAGAGCTGAATGTCAACTGCTGAGCTCAATTCAAATGGAGAAAGCGACAGAAGCCTGCAAAGAAAAGGACGCAAGTACTTTTACTTTTACAGAGGAGCGTTGCACCAAAATAGAAAGAAGACAAGATAGCCTTCTGGAGCGCTGAACAGTTTTGGAAGCTTTCCAACGGGAAGAAATCAGCAGAGGCTATATATTGGAGGCGACGCCCATTGAAGTGGTGCTGCAGTTCAGAGAGAACGAGACGCTATGCGTTCGTTCAGTTGGTGCTACTACATACTGTAGGAGAATTTCTTTGAATATACAGTGCACCAACAGAGGGAAAATAAAGAGATAGACGAAGCAATCAACCGCCATTAGAGAGGAGCTTTTCACGAGTGTTGATTGCTAAGTCTAGATTAGCTTGTATTAGAGCACGTCCCTCGTGTGTGAGAAAAACAGAGAGTTGAGCGTTTATTGTATCAATCTCACACACCCGGATTCATTCACAAATGTTTGTGAATGAATCTCGAAATATGTTAACAGTTCCCGTCCAAGCATGAAGACGTAAAACTCTTGTGTATGTAGTTAGTCACACAGTTGCGGCTGATGTGCAGTTATGAAGTAGTGGATCCTTCCGAGGTGGAAGAAGGGGAGATGTAGGATGTTGATATCCGAACTTCCATAAACAAATATGCTGGTCCATTACTTTAAGCTTTTAGCATTCGCATTTACAGTTAGCATTCATAGCATAACAGCATTCAGCATTTGCTCTTATTTAGCACGCACAACATTTCAGCACTTAGCACTTGCTTTGATTTAGCATACGCATTTCAGCAGCACACACAAGCACAAGAGTTGAACAGATTTATGTTGTACATAAATCTGTTCGATTGGTTTTAAAATATAGGATTCAGTTCTGGTATTTTCCGCATGATTTTTAAATCATACCAGATCTGTTTCCAGTGCTCCTTGTATTGTATTTGTTCAAGAACAACGAGCTATTGCAGCTCAAGTATTAGCAGCGCGCAAAATTTTTATAAGCTATTTTAAACAGCGGCTGCTAGTTTCCTTTTGATCCTAATTATAATCGGACCAACATACTCCAAAAGACATCAAATTTAGATATATTTGAAATACACCATAATTGTTGACATCGTATAACTTGATACGAAGATAACATGAAATTCTATTCAATTTTGTCCATTCAAGCAAATAATTAAATTTCAAATTAATGGGCAAATCTCGATGGTCCAAAAACATAGTCTCTGTCGACAATGTATACAATTTTTTATTTGGTAGGTGTCACGTCCCGAGAACGGGTCTGGACGTGAACATCGGCGATATTTAATAATTATTCATTAAAAAACATCAAGCCTCGTAGTGCAGCTCAAAACCAATCTTTTACATAATCAAAATAATCGTCTTTACAACTGAAAATCAAAGTTTTGCGGAAGCGAAATTACATTAACATATACTAAGTCTTCACCAGCCCTAGAACATCTCTTGCTCGTTCTGTTCAACCTGTTCTTCATTTTTATCTGGGTGGGAGAAGGGGTGAGTGTTTGGGGAAACACTCAGCAAGTGGGGGAACCATTCGAGCATAACAAATATATACTATATATACTGAATTTGATTATCAGAACAGAGAAGAGCATATAACAGAGAACAGGTAGCACTGGTTTCTATGGTTTACTGATCAGTCCCTAATTTTTCCTCCTCTAAGGGGTCGAGGTCATAGTTACACCTAGTAACTCAGAGTGCGGAATATTCCGTAGACCCATATAACGATAGAAATATCAGTGCTAAAACAGAGCGTAGATCATAGCATGAATTTGAGACGAAACGAAAAGTAGAATGATAATTCAACACAGAATATAGCATGAATACAATGTAATACTTCAAACGAATATATATAGAAAAAACCCACTTATCTAATTACTGCTCAAAATATGAGAAATGTGGTGGTAATGCTTGATTCAGTATCTGGTTGCTACTCGAAGAGGATCACGAATATAGTTTCATATGCATCTTTAGTATATGGAACTGTCGGATTAGGTCCAAAGTTGGTTGGCTTGTTCACAAAAGGAAAAATTGTTAACAAAAAATATTGGACTTTTAAGCCATTTGAATCCATATTGGGACGGTGAATAGAAGCTATAGTTTTGTCGTATATAATCGGTACTGTAATATTGAAAAGATATTTTGGTAAAATCCAACCTTTAGATCAGGATGAAATTTGAACAACATATGTGAAACATGATGAAATAACTTTTGAATGGTCAAGATAGTTTTTTTCGAGGAAATTTGCAGCCGTTTCTAAGTGACGTAAAAGAGCTGCAGATTTCGCGTATGGAATCTGTACAAAATTATGGAAAAGGAGTTTCACAAAAATCTAACCGTTGGATTGGAATGAATTTTGGACACCATATGTAAAAGATAACGAAGACAAATCTGAATGGTGAAGATCGGATATTGAGGTCATTTGAAATCTGTTTAGGATGATAAACAGAAACTGTAGTTTCCTCACATGTAATCTGTGTAGCATTCTTGCAGATTTCATATACAGAAATATAACCGTTTGATCAGAATGAAATTTTTACCTAGTATTCAAAACATATATTAGAAAACTTTGGATGGTGGAGATTGGATTTTAAAATCCGGAGCTGTGTAAATAGGTTCCGAACATTAGGCCTTCAGATTGATGTTGGAATACTTAAAACATCAACATGTTGTTTCTCAAATGGGGCCGCCGCTTGAACGAAATTTGACAGAATTTCTTGATGTTTATATAGTGAATTCTTCATCTTTGAAGTGTGTTATATATAGGAGAGGTTGAAGAATTTGAAGTGTCATATTTTTATTGCCATTAATCACCACTTTATGGTCATAATTAGACATTGAATTGGGTGGTTACTTGGCCATAATTCTCCCTAAATCGGCGGTTACGATTGTTGATGGTCGGCTTTCCAGATGTAATCTGATCAGTACGCGTGTAGCAGCTTGCTGAAATTCGTGAGCTGAGTTGACTTAATCAAAGCTGAATTGACTTTTCCAAAGCTGAGTTGACTTAATCAAAGCTGAGTTGACTGTTCCAAAGCTGAGTTGACTGTTCTAAAGCTGAGTTGACTGTTGACCAGCTGATTGACCTTTTCCAAAGCTGAGTTGACCATCGTAATTAATTGTTTTTTTCTTTTTTTAATGGGCTGAATTTTCGAGAGCTAAATTTCTGGGTTTTCACATTAGGAACTTGGAAATAGACTCTCTTGTCTTGATTACAACTATGAATCTAGCCATGAAGCTTAGGACTTGAATCACATTTTTATATAATGAATAGTAACATTATTGGATTTTCGTATAATCTCTAGATGTTAATTTTTTGCTTGATATCTATAAACTTATGTCACCATGTTTATTGGACCCACTGAATCAAAGACGTAAGCTAAATACGCCGAGTGCATTAATTGATCGAGGAAAGGAAGAACATTTTTGTGGAAATTGGTTAAAATAAGAAATCCTAGTGAAAGGAGGGGACAGGAGAAAGTTGGAGAAAAAAGGTATGTTTATTCCCCTATGACAAATATCCCTTTTCCCAGAATTGTCTTCCAACTGACCACCAAATTAGGTTTATTCCCTTTCGAACAAAGATCCCTTTTGATGGAAAACAACTGTCGCTAACTGTAGTATTGAATAAATTCCGAGCTGAATACAGCATTACTCTAAATGTGACATCTAAGAAAGCCTCACTAGAAATTCATGTATGACAAACTCCTCCATCGAAGTGTTGGTATGTTATTGAAATGTAAACAATTGATAAAATACACTTATTTACAAACTTACACTATCAGTTATAAGATATCGATGTAACCAAATTTTCTCAATCGAAGAACTTCCACCAGGTCAGCTCATTGGCAGACTTCACCTCGAGATTTGACTGAGTCCCTGAGTGGAAAGGTGTTACCTCGATGGACCTGAAATCACAAAAACAAGTTATAGGACGCCAGAAGTGTTTTCGACGAAATCCCTCTGATATTTAAGTCAATCGAGCGATTGAGAGGTAGGGAAGCAAGAATATGTTTAAGGCTAAGAGCTTGTGAATTTGTGAGTGAATGTGAAATGGGATTCTCTGGGTTTTCATAGAAAGGTTAGGCGGTTAGTGTGAGCAATTTACCCTGTGAGTGATGTGGTTGTTTGATATCTGCTGTGTATGAGTGAACCACTTTCAAGACGTGATTGTCGCCACAACACACCGAGATAAGATCAAGCTCGTCTGTCGTCTATGAGTTAACCACTTCTCAAGGCGTGATTGTCGTCACTACACATCGAGATAAGATCAATATGTCATATATTCATGGTCCACCTCAGAAGGTGTAATACCGCATTGAAACGCTGGATGGGATAAGTCAGTTCGAGGATGTTGAAGCGTGCTCGGGATTTTTGGAACTTGTTCGGGCCCCTAGGTTGTTTACATAGGGATATCATATATACTTATATTTTTTAAAAACACAAAGCTATATTGGTAAGAACTGTAATATTTATCTTGACACGACAATTAAAATAGTGTTTCAAATATTATATAATTTAAATCATTTTATTTACATCTATATTACAGATACAACTGTAATGACATACGATTATTCTGGGTGGAGATCACACTAGGTGTTTGGGGGGCCAACTGCGAACATCATAGAATCAAATATGTAATATATAACAATAAAGCTTAATATATATAAAATCAAATAATATGTCAATAGTAATCACCAAAAAGTAAAAATATATAATTGATTCCCAAATCAACTTAAATTTACGTCTCCGTTATTTATTACAAAAATTGTCAGGCCTCGTGCTAACAACAGAGTAAAATCACACAAACACAAGCGGAAGCTACTAAAAAGCGGGTAAAATTTTTACTTTTGGCCTGACGGTTTAAAGCGATATAATTTAAAATACGACGATACTCAAAATAGATATCCCAGTTTACAAACAAATCCAACAAAGGCTACAAGCCCACGACAAGCAGTACAACATAAACATGTATTAAACACCTGGTAACAACCACAACTGAATACAACCAAATACGACAAGAGCACAGGGCATCCCCTGGCTAACTGTACTGATACATTAGTATATGCTATACGCTATTGGGATACTCTAACCACCTCCTGGGGCACCTCCAGCTGGGTGAAAACCACGACCATCTGAAAAACCTCGGAAACCTGAACAACAGGCAAACAAACTAACCAAGTCCTAGAGGGACATGTGGTCAAACCCCAGTACGGAGAGCAACTGAAACAGCTAAAGAAAGCATAAGATAAAATGCAAATGCTATGCATGAGGCACTGAACAACCGCTGAAGGCTACAACCGAAGAGGGAGCCAAGGAACTCAAACATAGCTCCACAGAATCTGCAACAAACAGTGGCCACGGGGTGTGTTCAAAGTGTCGTAATGAGCAACTCGTCTTGACACTACACCCGAATACCAGATGCATCAAACAGCTCAACCTACCATTGCACAACTCATGAACTGTGGTAGTTAACCACTCGGCGCATGAGGGCTAACAGATCCCAGCAGGGAGATGAGAGTGTGGTATCGCCGCTCGCCCTCGCATCCTGATAAGAAACAACAGCGCAATACAACAAGATACAAGACAACAACACAATGTACAATACGCTGAGATCTGAAATGCAAGTGATATAATGCGTGTAAGCACATAACAGCAGGCAGTAAACACTGGCAGCAATACACGAAACAACAATCAGCCATCACTGCATTTATCCATGCCAAACCTCACGCTGTAACAAGCTCAACCCGTACCTCTAATTCTGTTCAACGATTACCACAACAAGAGTCCCGAGAATTTTGGTTTAGACCTGCTAAACACACAACGCACAAAACATAAATCCCATGGGACACGGAACAGAACTCACGGCTGGGAGTTACAACTCAAACCAGCTATCATCGTACTCAACAACTCAACAGGAAGCTCAATAACAAAGCTCCAAGGTAAGATCTTATCTCTAAATCGAAGGGCTACCTGCACAGCGAACACACGGCCGAAGGAAGCACTTCGGGATCTTACTTCCAGCTAACAACAGCTCCCAAGAGTGGTATATAATGAAAGAGCTTCTCAAAAGGAGTCCAAAGCTACCTCGAACGTCCCAAAATTGTTACCGGAGACGACGGGAATTCGCCGGAGAAACTCACGGTGAACAGTGCTCTAGGGTTCGAAGCGAAGAACAACAATCGGGAGAAAATATCGCTACGTATGGAATCTGTTAATCCAGTCGAAGACCAAGTCTTCTAATATATACACACTTCACACCAGCTGACAGCAGCAAGAGCGGGTTCCACCAACAAAACCAGTAGACACCACTGAAAACCCAACCAGCAGTCAAAAGACAAACCAACGGCTGAATTCTCAAACAATACTAAGCAAAACGACGTTGCATCAACTTAACCAAACGACGTCGCATAGGGACACGTCATCCTTGCTGTCAACAGCTGATCAACCAAACAGCAGCTGGATAAAACAATGCAACAGATCCCTCAACAGAAATTGTCTTACGCGACCAGCAGCTGATTCCCAAAACGCTGCGTTTCAACTAAATAGAACGGCGTCGTAAAGAACCCAACAGCTGACCACTATTGAAGACAAACGCACCAACAGTTGAATCCCTTTGTGCTAACCAAAACGACGACGTCGTTGCCCCACGCTACAGGAACTTTGACCCGCGTTGACATCTGCTGAACAACAAAACGTGCTAACTAACCAACATCTGAAATCCACGTAATCGCTACTGATGATTCTTAACCAAACACAAAGTCTGATATAATATACGCGTTCAGCAGATCTCTACTGTTCACTAGGTCAAAACGACGACGTTTGCACCCTATACAAAACCAACAGCTGGTCTCTAACGCGAAATTACCAAACTGTCCAAAATTATTTTAAATGTGAAATCCGACCCAAAATTATATACAAACCTTCCAAATGAAATCTGAACATCCAGAATTCCTTAAAAACCTATTAATCCAACAATTAATCTTTTATTAAATTTCAGGTCTCACATTTCTCCCCCACTAAAAAGGATTTTGTCCTCGAAATCAAACAACAATTCTGGAATTACAACACAGCAACAGAAAACCAAAACAGAAATTCACCTACTACAAGGCCAGGAGTTCAAGATAACTGAGCAAGCAAATAACAACAACTAGGAAAGAATTAAAACCAAATCTACAACTATTAGGAATTTAGCACAACAGCTACTCAAACAGATGCGGCCACCCACGCTGCATCTTTTCGTCCAACTCCCAAGTAGTTTCTTCCCTACCATGTTTGCTCCATTGCACCATCACCAACGGAATGGTTTTATTCCTCAATTGTTTCTCTTTCCTACCAAGGATCTGCAACGGATATTCCTGATAACTCAACGTCTGCTCTAGCTCTACCTCGTCAGTTCTAAGTACATGAGACGGATATGGCTCGTACTTCCTCAACATGGAAACATGAAACACATCATATAGAGAAGATAATTCCGGAGGAAACAACAGCCGATACGCTAACGGGCCAATCCTCTCAACGATCTCATACGGTCCGACGTAACGAGGGGCTAACTTTCGCTTGTGTCCAAAGCGCATAACACTGTGAAACGGAGAAACTTTAAGGAATACCTGATCACCAACCTGAAACTCTTGAGGTCGACACCTTTTATTTGCATAACTGGCTTGGCGATCCTGGGCAGCTTTCATACGCTGTCGAATTAGATTCACATGATCCTTCATTTGCTTCACAAATTCTGGGGCAGATAGCTCCTTCTCCCCCACTTCTTCCCAACATACTGGCGATATGCACTTCCTTCCATACAAAGCCTCAAACGGCGCCATGCCAATCATCACTTGATAGTTGTTATTGTAGGAAAACGCCACTAAAGAAAACGTGTCTTGCCAGCTACCTCTAAAATCCATAACAACAGCTCGTAACATATCCTCCAACGTCTGGATAGTTTGCTCAGATTGGCCATCTGTTTGGGGATGATACGCGGTACTCATAGCCAATCTGGTACCTAGAGCTGCTTGCAAACTCTTCCAAAACCTGGAAGTAAACCTTGGATCTCGGCCTGAAACGATCAAAACAGGCACACCGTGCAATCTAACCACAAAATCCACGTACAGTTTCGCCATTTTCTTCAGAGAAAAGGTCATACCGTAGGGAATAAAATCTGCAGACTTCGACAATCGGTCGATAACTACCCAAATAGCATCGCTTCCTCTGCTGGTATGAGGCAGATGCGTCATGAAATCCATCGCTATGTGCTCCCAATTACATTGGGGAACTTCCAAACGCTGCAATAGACCACCGGGTCTCATTCTCTCAGCCTTTACCATCTGACAGTTCAAACAACAAGCAACAAATCCAGCAACGTCGCTCTTCAGGCCAGCGAACACTATGTCTGCTGCAGTGCGCTTCCCGAAGGATCTCCTCCTTAAATCTATGAAGGTTAGGCACAACCAGCCTGCCAAGAAACCTCAAGCAACCATCAGAGAAGAAACCACAACACAATCCTACAACCGGGTAGAATCTCCAACCGGTAGTATTGAGATGCTCCTGATCCTTAGAAATATACAACGAAGCAAGCATCTCACCAGCCTTCCTGCTCAAAGCATCGGCCACTATGTTCGATTTCCCAGGCTGATACTTGATCTCGCAATCAAAGTCCTTCAGAAAATCCATCCAACGACGCTGTCTCATATTCAAGTCAGGCTGAGAAAAGAAATACTTCAAACTTCTATGGTCCGAGTACACCACAAATTGCTCTCCATACAGGTAATGACGCCAGATCTTCAACGCAAATACCACGGCTGCTAGCTCCAAATCATGGACTGGATAATGAGTCTCATGCGGTTTCGACTGCCGCGAGGCATACGCAATAACTCGACCATTTTGCATCAAAACACAGAGCGAAGCATCAGAACAAACAACGAAACCACCTGATCCGAACGGCAGAGCCAACACAGGTGCAGTAGTCAGTTTCTCTTTGAGCAATTGAAAAGCATTCTCGCATTGCTCAGTCCACCAAACCGCTTGTCCTTCTGAGTCAATTGAGTCATCGGCTTTGCTATGCTAGAAAATCCTTCAATGAAACGACGGTAATAGCCAGCCAGATCCAAGAAACTACGAATCTTCGACACATTCCTGGGACGCTCCCAGTTCAAAATAGCATCAACCTTACTGGGATCCACAGAAATCCCCTCGGCTGAAATAACATGACCCAAGAATACGACGCGATCCAGCCAAAACTCGCACTTGTAGAATTTAGCATACAGCTGATGGTCTCTCAACGTCTGGAGGACAATTCTCAGGTGCTCCTTATGCTCCAAAGGAGTCTTAGAATATACCAAGATGTCGTCGATGAACACGATCACAAACTGATCAACGAACTCTCTGAAGACCCGGTTCATTAGATCCATAAAGATTGCGGGAGCATTGGTCATCCCAAACGGCATAACCAAGAATTCAAAGTGTCCGTACCTAGTACGAAAAGCAGTCTTTGCGACATCTTGATCTCTTACCCACAGAACCTTGCAGCTGGTCAAACAGATCATCGATCCTGGGTAACGGGTACTTGTTCTTCACAGTAGCTTTGTTCAACTGCGGAAATCAATGCACATCCACATTGAGCCATCCTTCTTCTTCACAAACAAAATGGACGCTCCCCACGGTGACATGCTAGGTCTGAGAAAACCTTTCTCCAGCAAATCGTCCAACTGCACCTTGAGTTCTCTCAACTCCGCAGGCGCCAGACGATACGGGGCACGAGAAATCAGAGCTGTGCCAGGCACCAATTCAATGCTGAAGTCAATCTCCCTCCTCGGAGGAAAACCAGGAATCTCCTCCGAGAACACATCGGGAAAATGTCGCACCACGGGAATGTCACTGAGCTGCACACGAGAAGAAGAAGACGCATCCAAAGCGTAGATCAAGAAACCAGCATTCCCTAAGGACAACAAGCTGAACATCTCCATCGCTGAGACTAACGGGATCTTCGATCGAGAATCTTGGCCGTAGAAGTCCCACTTCTTGGCAGACAAAGGCCTAAAACGCACGATCCCATGGAAACAATCCACGGAGGCCCTATCGTTGGACAACACGTCCATCCCAACAATGCAATAGAAATCCCACAACATCAGACGAATCAAATTTGCTATCAACACGTGCTCACTAAACCTCAAAACGCCATCTATCAAAACCTCCTGGGAAAACAGGTTCACACCGCCAGGGGTATAAACAGAAACAGATTCGCGCAAGGAAATGGTATGCAATCCATGCTCAATAACAAAAGAATCAGAGATGAAAGAATGCGATGCACCGGTGTCAAACAACACACACGCAGGAAAATCGAAAACAAGACATGTACCTGCGATCACTCTGCTCGGCGTCTCCTCCGCCTGCTCCCTAGTCATGACGTTGGCCTGAGCATGCTGGGGTCCAGAATAGAACGGCTGAGACGACTGTATTCGCGATGGACCAGGCTGTTGGAATGGCCTGAACTGAGTCTCACCCAACCGGGGCTGCTGAAACTGAGGGGACCGACCCCTAGACTGTCCTCCACGACCTTGAGGCGGGGCCACGATTTGCTGCGATCCAGCTGACGGACACACCCTAGAGAAATGCCCAAACTGACCGCAAATGTTGCAAGAGCCCTGAACACCGACACACTGGGTCGATGGATGCTTGCCATCGCAATAACCACAGAACTCAGCCCGAGAACCACTGCTACTCGAGCTACCTGAACCAGAAGAGCCCGAACCAGACTTCTTCTTGAACTGATGACCGTGGGGTCGAAATCTCTGGCGGCCAGACTGCTGCGCCAACTGTTGTTGTGGCTGCTGCTGGGGCTGATGAGCTGACTGGGAAGACTGCGAAGACTGCGCTCCCTGAACAGCGGTACGGCCACACTACGCCACCTGCTGCCTACACGACGACTCCTCAAACCCTCCTCAATATCGATAGCACTATCCACTGCTTCAGCATAAGTCTTGGGTTTGCTTGTCAACACCATCTGATACAGTTCCTCGTTTAAACCCTCTAAAAATCTGGTCCTCTTGGCCCTCTCCCGGCCAGAAACGTGCGGAACGTAAGCCAACAAAGAAGAAAACATCCTAGCATACTCACGAACAGACATCGAGCCCTGCTCCAGATGATCAAACTCCCGCTCACGGGCGTTCACGTAAGACTCAGGAACATACTCCTGCCTAAAAGTCTCGTAAAAATTGTCCCAAGTAATCCCAACGCCGGTCTCCAACAAAGTACTCGAAGCACCTCGCCACCAGCGTTCTGCACCCTTCCTAAGCTGGAGGGTCACCAAACTCAAACGAAGCTCGTCGTCATACTGGACACGATAAAAAAGACCAGTGATATTCCGAAGCCACGAATCTGCATCCTCGCTCGACTCGTCGCCATTGAAAACCTGAGGGTTCATCCTCTGAAACCTCTCTATCACAACGTCCATCCTCTCCACAGGGGTAGGCAAAACCTCAACCTCATCCTCCTCATCACGGCTACTACGAGTACGACTCGGAGCACTACGCCGATCCTCATTCTGTCCCTCCGACTCCTGAAACTGCCCCTACCTCTAGCTCTACGTCTAGGCGGCATCTACGAAGGCACTCAACAGGATAAGGCAACAGAGAACAGATACAGCATAGATATCCCAACAATATGCAGCACATAATCACATAGTCAAGCACATGCAACACACGACACTGTTCCTAGACTCAATTGTGACCAAATAAAATGAGCTTATCCCAGCTTAAGCTCTGATATCAAAAATGTCAGGCCTCGTGCTCACAACAGAGTAAAATAACACAAACACAAGCGGAAGCTACTAAAAAGCGGGTAAAATTTTTGCTTTTGGCATGACGGTTTAAAACGATATACTTTAAAATACGACGATACTCAAAATAGATATCCCAGTTTACAAACAAAACCAACAAAGGCTACAAGCCCACGCAAAGCAGTACAACATAAAAATGTATCAAACACCTGGTAACAACCAAAACTGAATACAACCAAATACGACAAGAGCACAGGGCATCCCCTGGCTAACTGTACTGATACATAAATATATTCTATACGCTACTGGGATACTCTAACCACCTCCTGGGGCACCTCCAGCTGGGTTAAAACCACGACCAGCTGAAAAACCTGGGAAACCTGAACAACAGGCAAACAAACAAACCAAGCCCCAGAGGGACATGGGGTCAAACCCCAGTACGGAGAGCAACTGAAACAGCTAAAGAAAGCATAAGATAAAATGCAGATGCTATGCATGAGACACTGAACAACCGCTGAAGGCTACAACCGAATAGGGAGCCAAGGAACTCAAACATAGCTCCACAGAATCTGCAACAAACAGTGGCCACGGGGGGGGGTGTGTTCGAAGTGTGGTAATGAGCCACTCGCCTTGACACTACACCCGAATACGAGATGCATCAAACATCTCAACCTGTCGTTGCACAACTCATAAACTGTGGTAGTTAACCACTCGGCGCATGAGGGCTAACAGATCCCAGCAGGGATATGAGAGTGCGGTATCGCCGCTCGCCCTCGCATCCTGGTAAGAAACAACAGCGTAATACAACAAGATACAAGACAACAACACAATGTACAATACGGTTGAGATCTGAAATGCAAGTGATATAATGCGTGTATGCACATAACAGCAGGCAGTAAACACTGGCAGCAATACACGAAAAAACAATCAGCCATCACTGCATTTATCCATGCCAAACCTCACGATGTAACAAGCTCAACCCGTACCTCTAATTCTGTGCAACGATTACCACAACAAGAGTCCCGAGAATTCTGGTTTAGACCTGCTAAACACACAACGCACAAAACATAAATCCCACGGGACACGGCACAGAACTCATGTCTGGGAGTTACAAATCAAACCAGCTATCATCCTACTCAACAACTCAACAGGAAGCTCAATAACAAAGCTCCAAGTTAAGATCTTATCTCTAAATCGAAGGGCTACCTGCACAGCGAACACACGGCCGAAGCAAGAACTTCGCGATCTTACTTCCAGCTAACAACAGCTCCCAAGAGTGGTATATAATGAAAGAGCTTCTCAAGCTGAGTCCAAAGCTACCTCGAACGTCCAAAAATAGTTACCGAAAATGACGGGAATTTGCCAGAGAAACTCACGGTGAACAATGCTCTAGGGTTCGAAGCGAAGAACAACAATCGGGAGAAAATATCACTAAGTATGGAATCTGTTAATCCAGTCGAAGACCAAGTCTTCTAATATATATACACTTCACACCAGTTGACAGCAGCAAGAGCGGGTTCCACCGACAAAACAAGTAGACACCACTGAAAACCCAACCAGCAGTCGAAAGAAAAACCAACGGCTGAATTCTCAAACAATGCTAAGCAAAACGGCGTCGCATCAACTTAACCAAACGACGTCGCATAGGGACACGTCATCCTTGCTGTCAACAGCTGATCAACCAAACCAGCAGCTGGATAAAACAATGCAACAGATCCTTCAACAGTAATTGTCTTACGCGACCAGCACCTGATTCCCAAAACGCTGCGTTTCAACTAAATAAAACGGCGTCGTAAAGAACCCAACAGCTGACCACTACTGAAGACAAACGCACCAACTGCTGAATCCCTTTGCGCTAACCAAAACAACGACGTCACTGCCCCACGCTACAGGAACATTGACCCACGTTGACATCTGCTGAACAACAAAACGTGCTAACTAACCAACATCTGAAATCCACGTAAGCGCTACTGCTGATTCTTAACCAAACACAAAGTCTGATATAATATACGCGTTCAACAGATCTCTACTGTTCACTAGGTCAAAACGACGACATATGCACCCTATACAAAACCAACAGCTGGTCTCTAACGCTGTGACGCCCCAATCCCCATGGGAGTCACGAGGTCAAGGAAAAAGAAAATAAAAGGATAATAGAAGGGCAGAATAATAAATAGAACAATATGTATTGCCTTGCTCATAAAAAAATCGAAATACAACCATTGGCGTCATAAAATAAAAGCAGCCTTTATTACATATTCAAGGTACAAAATGCGAAATCGCGATATTACAACTACTGAACTCTATCTGAATTCATCTTTGTTGTAACGGATCTCAATACAGATTCGACTAAGATCAAGGACAACAAAAATAGCAAAATACAAAATGAACATCGCGGAAACGCAGGCCTTCGATAAACACTAACACACCGCTGCTGGTTCAAACTCCACCTCCCATCTGCTCCGGCGCCGACTCACCTGCACCATGAAAACTAGTGAGCCTAGGGGCTCCACAAGCAAAACTAAGAGTAACAAGCACAATATGCAGGTGTAAAACATAAGACATCACAGTTCTAAAAGAAGTCATAGGACATCGTTCATCATAACTTTTGTTCTGGAAATAAATTCAAATTCCAGCGTTATCATTTTCGTTAGACTTATGGCTTAGAAACTCTACTTAGGTCTCATTGCACTCGATCGAATGAATAATGATATCAGTTTCAGTATGGTGAAATCTCACCCAATATGAAGGGGCAACTGACCGTCTCGTCTACTGCTCACCCTTCCCATAAGAACCATCTGTTATCTAAGCCATAAATCCTTAAAGTGAAGCTTTCTTCTTCTTTAAAACATATATAGGACGAACTTAAATCTTAACGCTGGGGTTCACTTCATTTTAAAACTCATATTTCCTTCAAAAATCGTTTTACTGAGCATCCAGCTATGACATAGGAAATCAGCAGTTGGGATAAATTCAGTTGTTGGCAAGAAAACCAGCTGTTGTGAACAGTAGATCAGTCGATGGGTACATATCGGTGGTCAACACAATTAATTTGGTCAACGAAGTAATAGTAGATCAACCAGTCGTTGGTTCAAGAACAACCAGTCGTTGGGTAAGTGCGATCAGCAGGTGAAAGAAAACCAGACGATGGATATAAATCAGCAGTGAAGTACTTAAGGGAAAGAAATCAGTCGCAAGCAACAGTGACCAGTCGCAAGAAAAACCAGTCGCAACATCGCAACCAGTCGCAACATAGCAACCAGTCGCAACATCGCAACCAGTCGCAACATAGCAACCAGTTGATGGTTATGAAATACGATATGAACAGTAAACCAGCTGATGGTTATGAAATACGATAACGTCACGAACAACATCCACAATATCATAATTCACCTATCAAACCAGACTTAGTTCTGGTTCGACTAGCATTTTCAACTTCGTGGAGTCAAATTCGGACGCTGTCATTCACCAGAGAAAAGAAGAACATCCTAATCTTTATGAGTTGGAAATCTGAAATGCTCAGCGTTTAAAAAAAATCAACATCATCAACTTCGTAAAATACATTTGAGTTCCAAAATAATCCACTGCGAACCCGAATATTAAACATACATTATAATATCAACAGAACATGAGCAAAGGCAGATATTAAACATAGCTTAGGCAAGAATCACGAAATGAAGCGAAAACAATACATAAGCTTTCATGGCGTAGCAAGAATCAAATTTACTTGCCTCAATACGAAGGAATCACGAGATACAGCAGATCACGAACAGAGAGTCTTCCCAAGCGCAACGATGAGGTTCCTATTTTCTTTTATGCAAAAATGGATATTTTCTTGCAAAAGAATTAACTTATAGTCCATGTACCATAGGCATGGGAGTCTGATTTGTAACAGGGGAAAACACTCAAGTAGTCATGGTAAACCAGGCGTACTTCAGAAAATTTCTTAAAATTCCCTGTCAATGTTTAATTTGTAAATGTACTACATAAAAATCTGAAATTTAACCATTCTCCCATCCAAAACCATTTTATTTGTAAAGTTTGAAAATTGATTGGCTACGCTCGGGTGACAACTGATCGGACCTCTGTACCTTATGAAATCTAAGAAATAAGAAATCAGCTACTTGGACAAATAAATAATGCTGAAATCTGAAATTAGAAATGGATCCTCAATATATAAGGATTAGAATTTTTGGTCCTATGGATTTTGGGGCGCTACAACTCTTCCCACCTTATAAAAATTTCGTCCTCAAAATTTATTTACCGAACAAATCTGGGTAACGATTATGCATATCAGCTTCCGTTTCCCACGTAGCTTCTCGTTCGGTTTTATTCGACCACTGAACTTTAACCATTGGGATGCTATGGTTCTTCAGTTTTCTAATCTCTCTAAGAAGGATCTTCTCTGGCCTCTCTTCATAGCTCAAATCTGGCGTTAAATGAACTGGTTCAGCAGTCAATATGTGCGATGGGTGGGGGACGTACTTCCTTAAGGCTGATACATGAAATACATTATGTACTGAAGATAGATGAGGCGGCAGTGCTAATCGATAGGCCAATGTTCCTACTCTGTCCAGTATCTCGTAGGGACCTATATACCTGGGACTCAATTTTCCCTTCTTTCCAAAACGCATGACCCCCTTCATTGGAGCCACTTTTAAAAAGACGTGATCACCAACGTCAAAACTTAGTTCCCTTCGTCTATTGTCCGCATAGCTCTTTTGTCTGCTTTGAGCAGCTTTCATCCTTTCCTTAATTTTTCTAACAACACTCACGGTTTGCTCCACCAAATCTGGTCCTAGACCACTTCGCTCTCCTATCTCATCCCAATGAAGAGGCATTCTAAATTTGCATCCATATAGAGCTTCGTATGGTGCCATCTGGATAGAAGCTTGAAAACTGTTGTTGTACGCAAATTCCACCAATGGTAGTTTCAAATCCCAACATTCTGAGAAATCTATAACACATGATCTGAGTAAATCCTCTAAAATCTGGATCACTCTTTCTGATTGTCCATCGGTTTGGGGATGAAAAGATGTACTAAATGTCAACCTGGTTCCCAAAGATCGATGCAAACTTTTCCAAAATGCAGACGTAAACTTGTAATCCCTATCAGATACAATCGATACAGGAACACCATGAAGTCTGATAATCTCTTTCACATACAACTCTGCATATCTGCTCACATCGTAGGTTGTCTTCACTGGCAGGAAATGATCAGATTTCGTAAGTCTATCTACAATAACCCAAATATAATTATAACCTTGGGCAGTCCTAGGTAATTCAATCACAAAGTCCATAGCGATACATTCCCATTTCCACTCCGGAATAGGAAACGGCTTCAACATCCCTGCTGGTCGCTTGTGTTCAGCTTTCACCAATTGACACGTTAAGCATTCAGAAACAAATTTGGCGACATCTCTTTTCATGAGAAGATGCCCAACTAGCCAACTTGTGGCGTGTGGGTTTATAGACTCTTGTATATGACAATCTTTATATATGATATTCGCATTTATCCACATGGCATTCTTTACTTTCATTGTGTGTATGATGATTTACAATTGCGTTGAGTAAAGACCTAGAATGCACTAAAGCGTATGTTAGATGTGTAGATGTGATAGTGGGTATGACGGCTATCATGAAACACATCTAATAGTCACTGTGTATTCTGAACATGTTCCTAGTCGATTGGGCCGTCAAAATTAGGATAAG
>KV011971.1:105035-127744 GCA_001598015.1 Dorcoceras hygrometricum | reverse complement strand
TCATCTCTCAGCTGACCCTCACGAATTTGGTCCAACAAATTTGATCTCACTGAGGTACCAGCTACAACTAAATTGAAGCTGCTGGGAACCAGCTCTAAGCCAAACTTCTCAATATCAGCTGCTAATGATTTGCGGACGATGAGTTGTGCTATTCCCACAGACGTTCTACTTAAAGCGTCAGCAACCACGTTAGCCTTACCTGGATGGTAGCTGATCGTGCAGTCGTAATCTTTCACCAACTCCAACCATCTCTTCTACCTCATGTTTAATTCCTTCTGAGTGAAGAAGTATTTCAGGCTTTTGTGATCCGTGAATATTTCACATATCTCCCCGTACAAATAATGCCTCCAAATCTTTAAGGTAAAACCGACTGCTGCCAGCTCTAAGTCGTGAGTGGGATAATTCTTTTCGGAGATTTTTCAACTGCCGGGAAGCGTAGGAAATTACTCTCCGATCTTGCATCAAAACAGCTCCTAATCCCAACTTCGACGCATCTGTGTAGATGACGAATTTCCCTTGATCAGCGGCATCGTTAACATAGGAGCCTCAATCAACGCCTGATTCAATTGCTCAAAGCTGGTTTGGCAGTCAGGGGTCCATTCAAATTTGCTCAACTTTTTAGTCAACGAGGTTAAGGGAACAGATATCTTCAAAAATCCCTTGATGAAGCGCCTGTAGTAACCAGCTAGACCCAGAAAACTCCTAACCTTTGTAACTGATGTTGGTATCGGCCAGTCACGAACGGCTTCCACCTTGTATGGGTCTACTTCCAGTCCATCTTTGGATATAATATGCCCGAGAAAAGAAACCTTTTCCAACCAAAAATCACATTTGCTAAAATTGGCAAACAGCTGCTTGTCTTTCAAAATCTGAAGCACTGTTCTCAGGTGGTTTGCGTGTTCGATTCTATTCTTGGAATACACCAAAATATCGTCAATAAACACAACTACAAACTGATCTAAGAAGGGTTGGAAAACTCTGTTCATCAAGTCCATAAAAGCTGAGGGGCCGTTAGTGAGTCCAAAAGGCATTACCAAAAATTCGTAGTGACCATATCGTGTTCTAAAGGCTGTTTTATAAATGTCCACTGGTTTTATCTTCAATTGGTGGTAACCAGACCTTAAATCAATCTTAGAGAAAACTATCGATCCCTTCAACTGATCAAACACGTCCTCAATTCTAGGTAAAGGATATTTATTCTTAATTGTCAACTTATTCAACTCTCTATAGTCTATGCACAGCCTTAGACTCCCGTCATTCTTCTTGACGAACAAAACAGGGGCTCCCCATGGTGATGTACTTGGTCGAATAAAGCCCTTGCCTAACAGCTCTTGTATTTGCTCTTTTATTTCTTTCATCTCTGATGGAGCAAGACGATAAGGTGGTCTAGAAACACGTGCTGCTCCTGGCAATAAATCAATTGAAAACTACAATTCTCTATCAGGTGGCAGTCCATATATGTATTCTGGGAAGACCTCCGGGAATTCACTCACTACTTCAACATCTGAAAGCTGGGGCTTGCTAGATACTGCTAAAGATGATAAGCTTATCAAAAATCCTACTCCCCCTTTGCGCAAACAATTATGGGCCTTAAGAGCTGAAATAATTTGAGGGATTTTACACATCTTACTAGCCTCGAATATAAACCAGTCGCCTCTTGGAGGTTTTACCACTACGGTTCTAAGCTGGAAATCTATCACGACTCCATATTTGGTCAACCAATCCATTCCTAAAATCAGATCAAACTCAGGCATAGGTAAAACATTAGGTCAGCAGTAACTAAATGCCCTTGAAGCTTAAGTTCTAAGTTATGAAACAAATCATGAGATATCAGCTCTTCTCCAGAGGGTACCGTCACGTAAAATCCCATAGTTAACTGGTCGGGTTTGACAGGTAATTTCTTAGCAAAGTCCGCTGCTATAAAGGAATGCGTCGCACCTGAATCTATTAGAGCTAGAGAGGGAATTCCAGCGATCAAAATCTTACCCGTAGCCACTGTGGAATCTGGATTGGCTTGCTCGGTTGTCATGACATAAGCTCTGCTGGTCACCACCTGCTTTGATTTTGGACAGTCCTTAATAACATGCCCTGGCAATCCACATCTATAACAAACATTCTGTCCCTTTCTACATGGACCAGGGTGGTTCTTCTGGCACTTGGGACACTGAGGCCTGTTTCCAACTACTGAAACCGCACTAATGGGTTGCACAACCAAAGGCTTCTGCTTCTGAGGCTTTTGTTACTGCGACCTCTGCTGATTCTTGTATGGTTTCTTGGGTGGTCGCTGGTCTTTCTGTTGGAAATCCTGCCTCTTCAGTTGTCGCTCCTCCACAACTGCTTTCCAATCCTGATCAGCTCTTAGAGCCTTATCCACCGCTCCTCGATAATCTTTTGGTTCTACCAGTCTCACATCATGCCCGAGCGCTGGTTTCAATCCATCAACAAAATATCGCAATTTCTCCTTAGGATAAGCTCCAATCAACGGTACAAAATAACATCCACGTTCAAACTTTCGAACATATTCCTGGACAGTCATGTCCCCTTGCTTGATCATCAAGAACTCTCTCTTCAATTCAGACCTCTTATCCTCTGTAAAATATTGTTCAAAGAACACCCGCTTGAATTCCTCCCAGGGGAGATTTGTTACATCTACGGTAAGCTTGGATCCTTCCCACCAGAGCATCGCATCATCTCTCAACATATAAATCACACATCTGGATCTCTCTAAGTCAGGCGTCTGGAGATACTCAAATATCACTTCCATTGATTTAATCCAACTTTCGGCGACAAACGGATCTGTTGTGCCGCTAAACTCCCTTGGCTTCTGTCTTCAAAATCATTCTTGAGGGTCATCATTGCTAGGTCCTCTACTGCTGGAGGATTTATCATTGCCTCTACCCTTCTGTTCTACTAGCAACCTTAGAAGCTGGGAAATACTAGCGTTACTATCAGGACTGGATTCATCTACTGGGATATTCCTCCCTCTTCCGCGGCCAGACATCTTAATCTATAGCCCGTAATCCACCACATAAGAACCTCAGAACATGCAAGAATAAAAAATACATGCTCTAAAACATAAAAGAAACTCACTGCCCCGAAGAGACGGTCGATGAAATCAGTTCCAGCAAGAAGTGCGTGTGTTTATCTCTGGACCATGCTCTGATACCATGTTTGTGACGCCCCAATCCCCATGGGAGTCACGAGGTCAAGGAAAAAGGAAATAAAAGGAAAATAGAAGGGCAGATTAATAAATAGAACAAGATGTATTGCCTTGCTCATAAAAAAATCAAAATACAACCATTGGCGCCATAAAATAAAACCATCCTTCATTACAAATTCAAGGTACAAAATGCGAAATCGCGATATTACAACTACTGAACTCTATCTGAATTCATCTTTGTTGTAACGGATCTCAATACAGATTCGACTAAGATGAAGGACAACAAAAATAGCAAAATACAAATGAACATCGCGGAAACGCAGGCCTTCGATAAACACTAACACATCGCTGCTGGTTCAAACTCCACCTCCCATCTGCTCCGGCGCCGACTCACCTGCACCATGAAAACTAGTGAGCCTAGGGGCTCAACAAGCAAAACTGAGAGTAACAAGCACAATATGCAGGTGTAAAACATAAGACATCACAGTTTTAAAAGAAGTCATAGGACATCGTTCATCATAACTTTTGTTCCGGAAATAAATTCAAATTCCAGCGTTATCATTTTCGTTAGACTTATGGCTCAGAAACTCTACGTTATCTATTTTCGTTATACTTATGGCTACAGAAGCTCTACTTAGGTCCCATTGCACTCGATCGAATGAATACTAATATCAGTTTCAATATGGTGAAATCTCACCCAATATGAAATGGGCAACTGACCCTCTCGTATGCTGCTCACCTATCCCATAAGAACCGCCTGTTATCTAAGCCATAAATCCTTAAATTGAAGCTTTCTTCTTCTTTAAAACATATGTAGGACGAACTTTAATCTTAACGCTGGGGTTCACTTCATTTTAAAACTCATATTTCCTTCAAAAATCGTTTTACTGATCATCCAGCTGTGACATAGGAAATCAGCAGTTGGGATAAATTCAGTTGTTGGCAAGAAAACCAGCCGTTGTGTACAGTAGATCAGTCGATGGGTACATATCGATGGTCAACACAATTAATTTGGTCAACGGAGTAATAGTAGATCAACCAGTCGTTGGTTCAAGAACAACCAGTCGTTGGGTAAGAGCGATCAGCAGGTGAAAGAAAACCAGGCGATGGATATAAATCAGCAGTGAAGTACTTAAGGGAAAGAAATCAGTCGCAAGCAACAGTGACCAGTCGCAACATCGCAACCAGTCGCAAATAGCAACCAGTCGCAACATCGCAACCAGTCGCAACATAGCAACCAGTCGATGGTTATGAAATACGATATGAACAGTAAACCAGCTGATGGTTATGAAATACGATAACGTCACGAACAAATCCACAATATCATAATTCACCTATCAAACCAGACTTAGTTCTGGTTCGACTAGCATTTTCAACTTCGTGGAGTCAAATTCGGACGCTGTCATTCACCAGAGAAAAGAAGAACATCCTAATCTTTATGAGTTGGAAATCTGAAATGCTCAGCGTTTAAAAAAAATCAACATCATCAACTTCGTAAAATACATTTGAGTTCCAACATAATCCACTGCGAACCCGAATATTAAACATACATTATAATATCAACAGAACATGAGAAAAGGCTGATATTAAACATAGCTTAGGCAAGAATCACGAAATGAAGCGAAAACAATACATAAGCTTTCATGGCGTAGCAAGAATCAAATTTACTTGCCTCAATACGAAGGAATCACGAGATACAGCAGATCACGAACAGAGAGTCTTCCCAAGCGCAACGATGAGCTTCCTATTTTCTTTGATGCAAAAATGGATATTTTCTTGCAAAATAATTAACTTATAGTCCATGTACCATAGGCATGGGAGTCTGATTTGTAACAGGGGAAAACACTCAAGTAGGCATGTTAAACCAGGCGTACTTCAGAAAATTTTCTTAAAATTCCCTGTCAATGTTTTAATTTGTAAATGTACTACATAAAAATCTGAAATTTAACCATTCTCCCATTCAAAACCATTTTATTTGTAAAGTTTGAAAATTGCTTGGCTACGCTCGGGTGACAACTGATCGGACCTCTGTACCTTATGAAATCTAAGAAATAAGAAATCAGCTACTTGGACAAATAAATAATGCTGAAATTTGAAATTAGAAATGGATCCTCAATATATAAGGATTAGAATTTGTGGTCCTATGGATTTTGGGGCGCTACAAACGCGAAATTAACAAACTGTCCAGAATTATTTAAATGTGAAATCCGACCCAAAATTATATACAAACCTTCCAAATGAAATCAGAAAATCCAGAATTCCTAAAAAACTGATTAATCGAACAATTAATCTTTTATTAAATTTCAGGTCTCACAAAAATCATCTACAAGTGAACTATACTTTAATTTTTAGTATTTTTTCTAATGTATATGTTACTATCGAAAAAAAAGCTCAGGAGGAGGGGGGGTTAATGAACTCCTTTGCTAATTTTGATTGAAAACCATTTTCAAAATATTTTTTTACTCGATGCAAACCTCAAAGCTGAGTTACCAGCTTGGAGGGTTCTCAGTGATTGCTGTTGTCTCGTGTAATAAAATTAATCTATGCGGAAGAAATACGATTCAACAATGAACAGTCTGATAAGTGCGTAAATGTAAAAGATAAGGGATCAAGAGATTTGTTTCTGGAAGTTCGGAGTTAATTCTTCTATGTCTCCCCTTCTTCCTCAATGGGAAGGATTTTCACTAGAATATTTGATTTATACAACCCCTTGTACAAACCCGATCCGACAGCCAGCAGCTGCAAGAACTCCTAGCAGTCAACCAACGAATCCAGACCCACGATCTGGTTCGTAAATACAATGAACACAACACTGAGCTGGTTGTGCAAATATAACACTCTACACTCTCTGTCTATGATGTTACTGTAAAAACTCGACATTACAGAGTGTAGAAATATTTCTGTGATACAAGATTTGATATGAAACAATTTGTGCGTGTGTTTCACTAACTGTGAGCTGTTTCAAAAATATGAACTCTGCTTTTGCTTATGAAGGATTGTAGGCTCGTAAGTTCGCTGATATTGTAATTTTTCAGTTTGTTCGATCGGTAACCTTCTCACAGCTGATCTGCTCATCTATTTATATCCTATGGATACAACAGGAATAAATGTTACCAGTAGACACGTCGAATGTATCCAAATTGAAAAACCTACGGCGTCTTAATTGCTTGTACTATGTACGTACAGCTCCATTAATACATTTCCCTTTTGAGCAACTCTGCACCCTCTTCAATTTGAATCAAATATCTGTAAATCAAGAGTTAGCTGAAAGTAGTTCCAATGACTACAAATCATTGCAGAGAAGTCAAACGTCTCACATCAAACTATACGTAGCCTCAAAAATTTTAAAATTCAATTCGCTAAGTTGTCTTTAACTTAGCTGGTTATTAGATCTAGGTTCTATACGTCGAATTGCTTTTCTGATCTGGTTTTAGGCTGATAAAAATCCAATCTACTTTGAATTGATCTGCTCTTGTCTTTGTACAGTACTAATCGAGATAGACACTTTCCTCTGTAACCAGATCATATGTAGAACAACCTTACTATGAGCTGGTTTATTCAACTGGTCTTCCAGCTGGTCTGTTATACACTTCGAGCTGTTCTCTGAACTATTCCAAAATTATTGTTTATCGCTCTTCTGAACTGATGTAGTTTCACTCTAGTTCCACTCTTTTGAGCTTGAGTTTCTTGAATTGACTTGTCTTTAACCAGCTGATCATCTCTGACCACTTGACTGAATTACCTTGGCTGGTTTGTCCTTTGACCAGCGTAATTGAATACTTAGCTGTTTTGTCCTCAACCAACGTAACTAACTATCCTGAGCTGGTTTGTCCTTAACCAGGGTGACTCAGCTCCGTCTGGTTTCTTTAATCAACGTTGTAAGCCTCGTCCAGATCTTGTACCTTTGAGCTGATTAATCTCTTTTATTTGTCTTCACCAAAAATTCTGAAATTAACTCTAACAATATCCCCTTTTTTGGTGATGACAAAATTTTCGTATAAAAATAGGTTTTATTGACAGTTAAACAAGTTACATAAAAATCAGCTATACACGATAAGAAAACTCGCTCGGCCCTTCACGAAGAACTACAAGCACATCTTACAGCAATCTTCTCTTTTTAATGATTGGCCCCGCCTTTGCTCGGCCCTTCCCCCTCTTTGGCATCACGCAACTCTTTCAGACAGTCAATAATTTCAGCAACTTGTGTAAGAACGAAATTTCATCCACAATGTCATGCCCAGTGCACAAAACAGAGATTAAACACGCAAACACAACTGCGGAAGCATTAAAAAAGTGGATAAAATTATTTTCATTGGCCTGACCTTGAAAATCATAATTTAAAAATACACTTACTTAAAATACAGTTTTTACAACAAATCCAAAAGCTGACAACAGCTTCAAGTAAGTCAAGTAAAGAGCATCCCAAACCAACATAATCTCTGTTGGTCCCTGTTTTTCAAAGGAAACTAGCAACCGCTGATTTAAAATGAGCGATTAAAAATTTTCGCGCTGCTTGGAGCTGTAATAGCTCAAGGTTCTTGAACATCTAAAATAAACAGAGCACCGTAGACAGATCTGGTATGATTTAAAAATCATGCGGAAAAATACCAGAAATCATGTGTATGTAGTTAGTCACACAGTTGCGGCTGGTGTGCATTTTTGAGTCTAGGAGTCCATACAAGTGCTGCTTGTGTGGGTGGGTGTTTGCAGATGTTCTGTAACCATCAAAGTCTTCTAGTGGATCCTTCCGAGGTGGAAGAAGGGGAGATGTAGGACATTGAGGTCCGAACTTCCAGAAACAAATATTGTGTATCGTCTTCTTTAAGCTTTCAGCACTCGCATTATTTTAGCACGCATAACACACGTTTATAGTTCAGTACTTGCACAAACATAGCATCGCATAATTCAGCACTTGCTCGTATTTCAGCGCTTACGTTTACAGTTAGCACACTTGCACGTTCAGCTTTCACGCATACAGTTCAGCACACAAGCACTTGCACAGTTTCGAACAGATTTATGTTCGTGAAGGTTTTGAGATTCATTCACCAATGGATGTGAATGAATCTCTGTGTGTGAGATTTTACAATGAAGCTCTCAACTCTCTGTTTCTCACACACTAGGGAAATGCTCCTAAACGAGCTGATGAAGATTTAGCAGTCGACACTACAATAAGCTCCTCTCTAGAATGATTGTAGACTACTTCATCTTCCAATGTTCTTCCCTTTCGTTGTTGTCTCCTTTTGATTTTGCTTTTCTGTGCAACAACAACTCTCACGACTTCAGCTTTCTCTCTGAGTCTTGTGTTCTTCAATGGCGCTTCCTTTGTATATAAGCCTCTGTTCAAATTCAAACCGTTGGACAAAAAATTCTTCCCGTTCAAATATGTTCTGTAAAGTACCGACAGGGAATAGTCCTTGTGTCCTTTTCTTTTGCAGGCTTCTTGTCGTTTTCGCCATTTGAATTGAGCTCAGCAGTTGACATCCAGCTTTGATAACTCTTCATAAATTGTCAACTGCTTCGCTGCTGGTTCATCACTGCGACTGTATTCATAGCAACAGCTTGTTCATTGGAGCTCTCGACTGGATGAGCTGTTGCTTTCGTCTGGATGTATTGTCGCTACCAACTGCTGGTTAGCATTTGATTTGCACTCCAACTGGTCATCATTTGATTTGCACCAGCTGGTTGTCTTTACGCATCGGCTGAACCATCTTTATGTACCAGCTGGTCCTCATCATTCCAGCTGATCTTTTCTTCATCTTAGCGCCTCTGCTGAATTCTTTTGTCTTTGCACTTCTGCTGAATCCATCGTTGCAAGAACCATATGCTGAATCTTAGCGCGAAGGCAAAACGCTGTCGTATCAACTTATACGAATGACATCGTTTTGCTATCGCCAACTCCAAATTCCCTCGACTGGATGTGGCTCTCTGTTGATTGTCACCATCGCAAAATCCTTCTGCTGATTCTTATCGCGAATGCAAAACGTTGTCGTATCAACTTATTCAAGCGATAGATGGATCTGTTTTGACAGATCCTGATTAAGTTTTGAATTACACAAAACCTGTTATTGTGTTTCTAACAATTCCACTTGAGTGTACAGATTCCAGGATCGAAGAAGAAGATGACCAGTAGCAGAAGTTTGTCCAGCCGATGGTTCACAATATAAGTTCAGTAGCTGTTTTGGTTATTCATTGTAATCGGCAACTGGATTAGCAATGGAGACGTACAAAGTTAATTCAGGTGTTTGAAATCAGGCGGAGGCCAAGTTGAACCAGCTGGAGCGAAGTGAATCAGCTGGATCGATATGAACCAGCTGCAAGCGCTAGAAGAGGAAGATGGACCAGCTGGAACATCAAAAGGGAACCAGCTGGAACATCTAAGTGGACCATCGATGATGATGTCATTGGTGATGACATCATGTTCAGCAGATGAAGAAAGATCAGCTGGTGTGAAAGGACCAGCTAGAACAGAAGCTGATAAGAGTCGCAAGTTGGAGCTGGAACGAGAAAGATTAGCTGGAGCGATAAGCGTAGATGACATCAGCAGCGACGTCATCATTCAGCAGGAAGCTTCAGTGATCAGCAGTTGAGCTAAAGCTATCAGCAGTTGTGAAGAGAAGCGCAAGAGAGAAGCGACGTCGTACATGAAGCTATCAGCAGGAAGCTTCAGTGATCCTCTATACGATAGAGAAGTGCCCTTCGGAGGAAACCCCTGCCGATATCAGCCCTGAGGAGCTTATTACGCTTAACCAATGGCGTGACGACGAGGTCAAAGCTCGATGCTATGTGATGGCATCGATGTCCAATGAAATGCAACGGCGCTTTGAGAAGACAAAGTATGCCTCTGCCATACTCTTTCATCTCAAGGAACTGTACGGGGAGAACTCTCGACATGAGAGGTTCACGGCTGTCAAGGAGCTGATGACGAGCCGCATGCGTGATGGGACTTTGGTTCGCGAGCATGGGGTTCGTATGATTGGGCTCGTTGAAAAGCTGTCGGGCTTTGATATCGCGCTTCCACACGAGCTGTCGGTGGATGTACTTCTCCTCTCGCTACCCGCTGCATTTGACCGCTTTGTGGTCAACTTCAACATGAACAAGCTGGAGGCCACCCTTGAAGAGGTGGTTAACATGCTTGTAGTGTTTGAGGGGACTATAAAGAAGGACAAACCCGTCCTCCTTCTGGGTTCTTCTTCCTCTGCGAAGAAAGGGCCCAGACGCAAGAGCAAGAAGCGTTCTGCTCCTGCGAAAGAGGAAAAGTCTGCCAAGAAGCCAAAGGCAAAGGCTTCTAAGCCAAACAAGAGCGAGGACGTTTGCCACCACTGCCACAAGGCTGGGCATTGGATGAGGAACTGCAAGGAGTACCTCGAGCAGTTGCGAACTGCGAAAGTTATGTTCTACATTGAAATAAATATGTCTCTTAATTAAACTTCTTGGGTACTTGATACCGGATGTGGATATCATATCTGCAATGATATGCAGGTGATGACAAGAAGTCGACGTCTTAGAGAGGGTGAGACCCACTTGAGGCTTGGCAATGGAGCAAGGGTTGCTGCTATAGCTATAGGAGATGTTTATTTATTTCTGTCTTCAGATTTTAAGTTGTTGTTACGAGACGTTTTATTTGTTCCAGAATTGATTAAAAACATTATTTCTATTCCTATGCTTGATAGAGATGGATATTCTTGTATGTTTGCTAATTAGATTTGCAATATTTACAAGAATGAATGTTTAATTGGAATTGGGGAACGCGAAAACGATCTATACACCTTAAAATTAAAAGACGTTCCAACTCGCGATGTCGAAGCACATACAACAACGATTAAACGGAAACACGATAACTTGAACCCAGCACAACTTTGGCACGCTAGGCTAGGTCACATTTCCCTAAGTAGGATGAACAAGTTAGTTAGGAGTGATCTGTTTGATCTGTCAGACATCAACTCCCTACCGACTTGTGAATCTTGTCTTAAAGGAAAGATGATCAAACAACCCTTCAAGGGCAAGGGTGAGCGTGCCCAAGGCCTATTGGATTTGATCCATACTGATGTGTGCGGCCCGTTTAGTTTTGGTACTAAATATGGTCACACATACTTCATCACCTTTACCGATGATTACTCTAGGTACGGGTACTTGTACTTGATGAAGTACAAGTCTGAATCCTTTAAAAGGTTCAAGGAATTCAAGGCTGAAGTAGAAAATCAGTTAGGCAAAAGTATTAAGGCACTTCGATCTGATCGAGGTGGTGAATACTTAAGTACTGAGTTTCAAGACTATCTGAAAGAGAATGGGATTCTCTCATAGTGGACCCCTTCTGCCACACCACAGCTCAATGGTGTAGCAGAGCGTCGTAATCGGACCTTGTTGGACATGGTTCGATCTATGATGAGCTTCACTGAGCTTCCGACCTCGTTTTGGGGCTATGCGCTCGAAACGGCGGTCATGTTGTTGAACAATGTCCACACCAAGGCAGTGGATAAGACTCCGTATGAGATATGGATGGGCAAACAACCCAAGTACTCATTTATGAGGATTTGGGGATGTCTTGCTTACGTGAAGCAGACAGTGGGAGATAAGCTGGATACGAGATCCATCTTATGCTACTTCATTGGGTAACCAAAGAATTCCATGGGATACTATTTCTACTATCCCAGCGAAACAAAAGTGTTTGTTCTAGGAATGCCACCTTTATGGAAAGGGAATTTCTACTTGATAGTGATGGATCTGTTTTGACAGATCCTGATTAAGTTTTGAATTACACAAAACCTGTTATTGTGTTTCTAACAATTCCACTTGAGTGTACAGATTCCAGGATCGAAGAAGATGATGAACAGTCGAAGAATCTGTCTAGCAGATGGTTCACAATATAAGTTCAGCAGTTGGTTGGTGCATTCATTTAGACGGCAGCTGGATTAGCAATGGAGACGTCCAAAGTTGAATCAGTTGTTCGTAATCAGGCGGAGGCCAAGTTGAACTAGCTGGAGCATAGTAAATCAGCTGGAACGATGACAACCAGCTGCAAGCGCTAAAGAGTAAAGATGAACCAGCTGGAACATGATTTGAGAAGTCTGCTGGAGAAATAGATCGAAGAAGAAGAGTATGGTTGTCTAGCAGATTTTCGATGAAGGACATGGGTGAAGCATCCTATATTCTTGGAATACAGATCTATCGGGATAGATCTAAACGGATGCTCGGACTCACCCAAGCTACCTACATCGATACCATACTTAAGAGGTTCTCTATGGAAGAGTCCAAGAGAGGACACCTACCTATGTGCCACGGGGTCACTCTATCCAAGTCTATGTGTCCAAAGACAGATGAGGAGATAGAGAGTATGGCACATGTACCATATGCCTCGGCAATAGGTAGTATTATGTATGGCATGATCTCGACTAGACCGGATGTCGCGTATGCTCTGAGTGTCACGAGCCGCTACCAGGCCAACCCCGGCCAATTGCATTGGAAGGCTGTGAAGGATATTATTAAGTACTTGCGAAGGACTAAAAATATGTTCATGTTCTATGGGGGTGGTGAACTGAAACTGGAAGGCTACACTGATTCAAGCTTCCAATGTGACGTGGATGATTCGAAATCAACCTCTGGATTTGTATTCATGCTCAATGGTGGTGCTGTCTCTTGGAAGAGTTCCAAGCAAGACACCATCGCGGATTCAACCACTGAGGCTGAGTACATTGCAGCATCAGCTGCTGCTAATGAGGCCGTTTGGATAAGGAGTTTCGTCCAAGAGTTGGGCGTCATTCCTAATGGAGTTGGTCCAGTCCCGGTGTACTGCGACAACACGGGTGCCGTTGCGCAAGCAAAGGAGCCTAGGTCTCACCAAAGATCCAAACACATACTGAGGAAATACAACATAATCCGGGATATTGTGGCTAGAGGTGACATAGCAGTTTAGAGAATCGCCTCTGTGGACAACGTTGTTGATCCACTAATGAAGCCCTTGCCAGGACCCTTGTTTGAAAAATATTGCGAAACAATGGGACTGCGTCTGATGAGTAGTTGGCTTTAGGGCAAGTGGGAGATTGTTAGTGTAGATGCCCAACTAGCCAACTTGTGGCGTGTGGGTTCATAGACTCTTGTATATGACAATCTTTATATATGAAATTCGCATTTATCCATATGGCATTCTTTACTTTCATTGTGCGTATAATGATTTACAATTGCATTGAGTAAAGACCTAGAATACACTCAAGTGTATGTTAGATGTGATAGTGGGTATGACGGCTATCATGAAACACATCTAATAGTCACTGTGTATTCTGAAAATGTTCCTAGTCGATTGGGCCGTCAAAATGAGGATAAGGCCGCCCGAGTTCGAGACTAGTATCTGCGATGCGAAGTACCATGTTTCATTGGTAGGGAACATTGTGATGTTCTGAGCATGCAGATAGATAGTGACCTGGTGATCTATCGAACTACCCTCGTTCGGACTTTCCAAGTGGTTACCATTTGTCGAGTGGATAAGTCCGAGGTCTTGGTTTTACTGATTAGTCCTCACTACTCGAAACGTCATTGAGACTCTACATGATAGGCGTCTCACTTTGACCCGTTTGCCGACTCACTTGGGGTCATAAGGCGTCGGGATTGGGTGAGACCCCGATGCATGTAGGAGTCGATGCATCGTTGTCGAGGATTCACCGCTCTCAGACATGCGTGGATATCCTATGCTATCTGAGGGGATAATAGTGTATAAATCTCTGGCCAGAGTACTAGAAGTGTTTTAGGTAAATGTGTTTACCTAGTTACACTCGCGATGTCACTATTTGATCTCCTAGATGTATGCATAGCTATCGGATCTTTAGCGACTCTCGATTTACCAATGGTCGTTGATCTGATCGGGATATATGGATTGAAAGGACCGTACTGTACACTAACCACGACCAACTGGTTCTTGCAGGCACTATCAGTGATACCTAGGGGATCATGGGGCGATGTTGCTAGACGCTCTTACCATGATCCGATAGGCAAGTCCGGAATTGTGATTCCGGAGCCGCAATGGTTGTGGGCCCACGGCTAGCTGTATCCCTGAACCATTGAGGGTCACACAAGTACTGGATTCAAGATTCCCGCACGGATACTCAGCTCAATGTGTTGAGAACGAGAAGAGGATTTTGGGGAGTGCGACTTCCAAAAAGTCAACAGGGGTCAAACCGGGGTTTCCCGCTGTTGAGGGGCAAAACGGTCATTTTGCACTGGGGTTCTGAAAAATGGTTTTTCAGATTATAGTATTCAGTTTTGGAAACTGAGTCGATCGGTCCGAAATGATCGGCGATCGGAGTTACGATGAAGTCTTGGTGATGGAGATGAACTGAATTTTCATCCGTTGGACCCGGGCCCGTTGGGCCGGTCCAAGTCCAACACTAATATTTATTTAATATAGATTAGACTTCATAATACACAACACACTTAAGCTAACCCTAAACCTAGTGCTAAGTAGCCGCCCCTCCTCTCCTCATAAACCCGCCGCCGCCTCTTCTTCGCCGGAAAATGTTTTCCGGCCAATTCGACGAGGAGAATCCGTCCGCGCAGATCTCGTCACGCCTTCTAATGCAGGGTGACGAAGGAGTCTCGTATCCGGTCGTGGACCTAATTGGCGTTATCTACCGCAGTCTACCGTGAAGTGCCGTTTTCTTTACGAAACCGGTCGGAGCCAGGCACAAGTGCCAGCAAGGTAGTGTTTTGAACACCCTATGAATGACATTAATTGTTAATTGTTTTATCGTATTGATCGTCTCCCAGCTTCAATTTTCTGTTCTTCCGCTGCTTAGCCGGGGGCGCGATCCGGATCCCAACATGTAGTTAGTCACACAGTTGTGGCTGGTGTGCATTGTTGAGTCTAGGAGTCCATACAAGTGCTGCTTGTGTGGGTGGGTGTTTGCAGATGTTCTGTAACCATCAAAGTCTTCTAATGGATCCTTCTAAGGTGGAAGAAGGGGAGATGTAGGACATTGAGGTCCGAACTTCCAGAAACAAATATTGTGTATCGTCTTCTTTAAGCTTTCAGCACTCGCATTATTTTAGCACGTATAACACACGTTTACAATTCAGCACTTGCACATACATAGCATCGCATAATTCAGCACTTGCTCATATTTCAGCGCTTACGTTTACAGTTAGCACACTTGCACGTTCAGCTTTCACGCATGCAGTTCAGCACACAAGCACTTGCACAGTTTCGAACAGATTTATGTTGCACATAAATCTGTTTGAATCGTTTTAAAATATTAGATTCAGTTCTGCTATTTTCCGCATGATTTTTAAATCATACCAGATCTGTCTCCGGTGCTCTATTTATTTTAGATGTTCAAGAACATTGAGCTATTGCAGCTCCAAGCAACGCGAAAATTTTTAATCGCTCATTTCAAATCAGCGGCTGCTAGTTTCCTTTGAAAAACAGGGACCAACAATCTCAAATCTGAATACAACGACAGCACGGGGCATTCCCCGGCGACAAACTCCAATACAGAAATAGAATATCTATAACTGGGACATTCTAACCAACCTCTGGGGACATCACCAGCTGACTCATCTCCTCGACCAGCTGAAAAACCTGGAAACCTGAATGACACATAACAAACCAAAAAGCACCTAAGGTACATGGGTCAAACCCCAGTACGGAGAGCAGATTAAACAACAATTAGACATCAACAGATATAGATGAATGTGCTATGCATGAGGACAACAATTTCAAGGGCAGAAGGCTACAATCGAAACCAAGAAATAGAATATCTATAACTGGGACATTCTAACCAACCTCTGGGGACATCACCAGCTGACTCATCTCCTCGACCAGCTGAAAAACCTGGAAACCTGAATGACACATAACAAACCAAAAAGCACCTAAGGTACATGGGTCAAACCCCAGTACGGAGAGCAGATTAAACAACAATTAGACATCAACAGATATAGATGAATGTGCTATGCATGAGGACAACAATTTCAAGGGCAGAAGGCTACAATCGAAACCAAAAGCCAAAGAAGTTCAAGAACCAGCTCAGCATCGAGCACAGATCCAAAGGAATGAAGTAGCCACGAGGTATGTGAGAGTGTGGTAGCTATCCACTCGTCTCAACACACTGTACCAGAGCGTAAACCAAATTACTCAACCTGTTGTTGCCAAAGCTCATGAGAGCGTGGTAGCTATCCACTCGTCTCATAGTGGCTAACAACTAGATCAGCCGAGAGACGAGGAGCATGGTATTGTCGCTCGTCCTCAATAGAAGCATCCTGGTACACACGGGTTAGCACAATAGCAAACGGCTAACAATGTATGAGCTCAACAGGGAAAAATGTGTGTATGCAAACTATGACATCTTGCAATAACCAGCACAGAACACAAGCAAGCAACAACAATACAATATCATACACAATTTGCACAACATACTAGAAACCATACAAATATATCCATGATTATCCCAAAGCTGTAATACAAGCTAACATCCGTACCTAGCTTCTATGCTACAATTACCACAACAGGGTGTTAGAGTAGATGCCCAACTAGCCAATTTGTGGCGTGTGGGTTTTTATTGACTCTTTTATATAACGATCTTTATATATGACATTCGCATTTCTTTATGACATTCTTTATTTTCATTATGTTATATGATGTTAACAATTGTGTTGGATAAAGACCTAGAATGCACCATAGTGTATGTTAGATGTGATAGTGGATATGATGGATATCATGAAACACATCTAATAGTCACTGTGCATTCTGAACTCGTTCCTGGTCGATTGGGCCGTCAAAATGAGGATAAGGCCGCCCGAGCTTGAGACTAGCATCTGCGATGTGAAGTACCATGTTTCAGGTAGGGAACATTGTGATGTTCTGAGCATGCAGATGGATAGTGACCTAGTGATCTATCGAACTACCCTCGTTCGGACTTTCCAAGTGGTTACCATTTGTCGAGTGGATAAGTCCGAGGTATTGGTTGTACTGATTAGTCCTCACTACTCGAAACATCATTGAGACTCTACATGTTAGGCGCCTCACTTTGACCCGTTTTTCGACTCACTTGGGGTCATTAGGCGGCGGGATTGGGTGAGGTCCCGATGCATGTAGGAGTCGATGCTTCGTTGTCGAGGATTCACCGCTCGCTTTCATGCATGGATATCCTATGCTATCTGAGGGGATAATAGTGTATAAATCTCTGGCCAGAGTACTGGATGTGTTTTAGGTAAATGGGTTTTCCTAGTAACACTCGCGATGTCACTATTTGATCTCCAAGATGTATGCATAGCTATCGGATCTCTAGCGACTCTCGATTTACCAATGGTCGTTGATCTGATCGTGATATATGTGTTGAAAGGACCGTACTGTACGCTAACCATGATCAACTGGTTCTTGTAAGCACTATCAGTGATACCTAGGGGATCATGGGGCGATGTTTCTAGGCGCTTTACCATGATCCGTTGGGCAAGTCCGAAATTGTGATTTCGGAGCCACAATGGTTGTGGGCCCACGGCTAGCTGTATCCCTGAACCATTGAGGGTCACACAAGTACTGGATTCATGATTCCCGCACGGAAACTGAGCTCAATGTGTTGAGCATATGAAGAGGATTTTATGGAGTGCGACTTCCTAAAAGTCAACTGGAGTCAAATTGTGATTTCCCAAAGTTGAGGGGCTAAACTGCTATTTTGGGGTAGATGATCTGGAAAATTGTTTTTCGTATCATAATATTCAGTTTTGGAAACTGAGTCGATCGGTCCGATCTGATCGTCGATCGGAATTATAATGAAGCCGTAGTGACAGGATTGAACCAAATGTTCATATGGACCTGGGCCTGACCCAAGTCCATTGGGCCGGTTCAAGCCCATCACTTAATTATAATTAGACTTGGTTTAGGGCTTCATAACATAACAACACTTCAAATCCTAGCCTCCACACATAGCAAATCGGTTTCCCCTCTTCTCCTCTCCCTCACGCCGCCGCCGGCCGCCACCAAGCGCCGCCGCCGCCGCCCCTTCATCGGACTTGTTCCGGCCGCCGCGCTGAGGAGTTTCCGTCCGTGCTAAATTCTTCAGGCCTTCTAGTGCTGGCTGACGAAGGTATCTTGATTCCTGTCGTGGACCTGATTAGACGATCTACCGCCGCCTACAATTCAAGAGCCAGATTTCCCTGTAAATCTGGTTGGAGCCAGGCGCCTAGACGCCAGCAAGGTAACGATTCGATAAACATCCTATGTATGAATATTGAATTGTATTGATGTATTGAACGTATCCCGGGGCTAATTTTTAGTACTCCACTGCGCCCCCGGGAAACGGGATCCGGATCCTCCATTGTATGCCAAACAGTGGTATCAGAGCTCAGGATCGGATCCTTCAATACATGATTGTGCCATATTGCATAAGATCTCGACTTTTTAAAATCAGAAAACGAAAAAAAAAAAAATTTGTTGCAACTGGCCACGCCGCCGCCGCGCATGGCGGCGCCCCACCGCACGCATGAACGCGTGCGGGATCGCGCGCTGGCCACGCGATGGCCTGCCAATGATCGCGCACTGGTTGCGCAACATGGTGGCCGACGGTGGCTGCTGGACGCGCACACAGTTGCGCGACGTTGAGCGCAACGTACGCAGCGCTTGGAGCGGCGGCGTGCGGCAGGCTGCCGCACGCTATGCGTTGCCGGCGGCCTCCGTCCGGAAAATCTGCGGCAGCGATGCGACGGCTATTTTTCTTCTAGGTTTAGTTCGGGCCTGTCCCGGGCTTCCCTTGAAGTTTTTGGGCCAATATTCGATATTGGGCCAATTTTGGTCGATTTTGAAATTTTTGCGATTTTGGGCCTAAAATTTTTTAAGCCCAATATGATGCAATTAAAATTGCAAAATATGATTTTAGTTATGAAATATGATTTTATAATTAAAATATGATTTTGTTGATTAAAATATGATTGTGTCGACAAAATCATATTTTATTATAAAATGCGATTTTATAATTAAAATATGATTTTGTGGGTAAATATCAAATGTGATTTGATTATTTAAATTTATGCAAATTAATTAGATTGATTGCATGATTGGGATGATCGAGGGCCGTGTCCAACGTGTTAGGTGTATGCTTTAGGTTTTGCGATTTTCGGTTGTAATATATTGTTGATTTATCATATAAAGTTGGTCTGTTTGTGGCTCGTTCCCATCCCTACAAATTTGTATCCCAATGTGTCATGGCAATTTAAATGTAAATTACTAGATTTAGTGGGAGGACAATTTGAAGACGGTGGAGATGACGATCAAAGATATTGAAGACCGAAGATCTGTAAAACCGGAAGCAATTGTAATAGGATTGCATTGCATATTGCATTTCACCTAGGACTGGACTCAGGTCCGTGATTGGCAACCACGGACCGCATATCTCTCGCGATCGATCATCCCAAATTTTATTTATATATGCGATATATATATTTAGTTGAATCCGCATGTTTTAAATTATGATTTAAAATTGCATGAGACCTAATTTTTCAAAAATAAAATCCCTCGTTTTAAATACGATTTAAAACCGATATCAAGATTAAAATTTTATTCGATAAACTAAGGGGATTTAAATCTGTTTAAATTATCCCTACCTTCCATCAACAATGGGTGTACGCCGATGCTACCCGCATACATGTCCCGGCTCATATCATTGAGGGGGTTATGTAAGCAGGAAAGCTGTCCATGCCATTGACACCTGTTGTGAGTCGGTTGGAACTCCCTTTAACGTTGGCTCATATTATTGGGGACGTTAAGGGGACCGTCCTTCATGACTCGACATTGATGGGTCATCTTGGCACGTGATAGTAAACGGCGTCATATTATTGGGCCCTTACTGGACGTGAGGTAAAATACATGGAGGTTGCACCGGTTGCAATTGGACTCTACCTTTTGAGGGTCATGGTTGGCTGATATTATTCGGGACCATGTTCGCTTGATTGGACGATGTGTACCCACTAAGGAAACTTGCTTTCCCGATTTCATTAGAGGGTGGTGAAATCGTTAAAATAGTGGGAGGGTAATTCATAAAACTAAATGACCTTGTTTTATGTCTTAGCGTTTTTCATATATAGTTAGTAATGCATGTCTGTTTTTCTTTTCAGTATAAACTGCTTTAAAATGTCTTCGATTAAAAACCCACTCGCTGCTACACTGGATAGCAACAAGTTCACCGGTCTGAACTACCAAGACTGGCTTCGAAACCTCAACATTGTGTTGGCTTCAGAAAACTTCTCTATACGATAGAGAAGAGCCCTCCGAAGGAAGCCCCTGCCGATATCAGCCCTGAGGAGCTGATTACGCTTCAACAATGGTGGGACGACGAGCTTAAGACTCGATGCTATGTGATGGCATCGATGTCCAACGAAATGCAACGGCTTTTTGAGAAGACGAAGTATGCTGCTGACATACTCTTTCATCTCAAGGAACTGTATGGGGAGAACTCTCGACATGAGAGGTTCACCGCTGTCAAGGAGCTTATGACGAGCCGCATGCGCGATGGGACTTCGGTCCGCGAGCATGGGGTTCATATGATTGGGCTCGTTGAAAAGCTGGCGGGCCTTGATATCACACTTCCACACGAGCTGTCTGTGGATGTGCTTCTCCTCTCACTACCCGCTGCATTCGACCCCTTTGTGGTCAAATTCAACATGAACAAGCTGGCGGCCACCCTCGAAGAGGTGGTTAACATGCTGGTCGTGTTTGAGGGAACCATAAAGAAGGACAAGCCCGTCCTCCTTATGGGCTCTTCTTCCTCTGCGAAGAAGGGGCCCAGACGCAAGGGTAAGAAGCGTTCTGCCCCTGCGAAGGAGGAAAAGCCGACTAAGAAGCCAAAGGCAAAGGCTTCCAAGCCAAACAAGTCCGAGGATGTTTGTCACCACTGCCACAAGCCTGGGCACTGGAGGAGGAACTGCAAGGAGTACCTCGAGCAGTTGCGAACTGCAAAATGTATGTTCTATATCGAAATAAATATGTCTCTTAATTCGACTTTTGGGTACTTGATACCGGATGTGGATCTCATATCTGCAATGATTTGCAGGTGATGACAAGAAGATGACGTCTTAGAGAGGTGGAGACCCACTTGAGGCTGGGAAATGGAGCAAGAGTTGCTGCAGTAGCTATAGGAGATGTTTATTTATTTCTGTCGTCAAATTTTAAGTTGTTATTGAAGGATGTTTTATTTGTTCCCGAATTGATAAAGAACATTATTTCTGTTTCTATGCTTGATAGTGATGGATATTCTTGTGTTTTTGCTAATTCGATTTGCAAAATATACAATAATGAATGTTTAATAGGAATTGGGGAACGCGAAAACGATCTGTACACCATAAAATTAAAACCAGTTCCAACTCGCGATGTGGAAACACATACAACAACTATTAAAAGGAAATACGATAGCTTGAACCCAGCACAACTTTGGCACGCTAGGCTAGGTCATATTTCTTTAAGAAGGATGAACAAGTTAGTTAGGAGTGACATGTTTGATTTGTCAGACATTAACTCCCTAACGACTTGTGAGTCTTGTCTCAAGGGAAAGATGACTAAACAACCCTTCAAGGGAAAGCCTGAACGTGCTCAAGGCACATTGGATTTGATCCATACTGATGTGTGTGGCCCACTTAGCATTGGTACTAAGTACGGTCACACATACTTCATCACCTTTACCGATTATTACTCTAGGTATGTGTACTTATACTTAATGAAGCAAAAGTCTGAATCCTTTGAAAGGTTCAAAGAATTCAAGGCTGAAATAGAAAATCAGTTAGGGAAAAGTATTAAAGCGCTTCGATCCGATCGAGGTTGTGAATACTTGAGTGCTGAATTTCAAGACTATCTGAAAGAGAATGGGATTCTCTCGCAGTGGACCTCTCCGGGCACACCACATCTCAATGGTGTAGCGGAGCGTCGTAATCGAACCTTGATTGACATGGTTCGGTCTATGATGAGATTCACTGAGCTTCATACCTCGTTTTGGGGCTATGCGCTCGAAACGGCGGTAATGTTGTTGAACAATGTCCACACCAAGACAGTGGATAAGACTCCATATGAGATATGGATGGGCAAACCACCCAAATACTCATAAATGAGGATTTGGGGATGTCCTGCTTACGTGAAGCAGACAGTGGGAGATAAGCTGGATACTAGGTCCATCTTATGCTACTTCATTGGGTATCCAAAGAATTCTATTGGATACTACTTCTACTATCCAAACGAAACAAAAGTGTTTGTTTGTAGGAATGCCACTTTTATGGAAAGAGAATTTCTACTTGATAGAAAGGGCAAAATAGTAGAACTCGAAGAGGTTCGAGAACCAACTGAAGTACGAAGTGAATCTCCCGCACCTCCAGATCCAGTGCCAGAAATGGTCGCACCTAGGAGATCCGAAAGGGTTCCTAGGGCTCCTGAAAGATATGGTTTCCTTCTTGAAGATGATCAGGGTGATCAAGTTGTTGGATGTGATCCAAGGACTTTCAAGGAGGCAATTTCCGATGCTGATTCTAATTTGTGGCTTGAAGCAATGCAGTCTGAGATTGACTCAATGCATGCGAACCAAGTTTGGACTCT
>KV011971.1:79073-91955 GCA_001598015.1 Dorcoceras hygrometricum | reverse complement strand
GCCTTCTAGTGCAGGCTGACGAAGGAATCCCGTCTCCGGTCGTGGACCTGATTGACGATATCTACCGCCGCCTACCGTGAAGTGTCGTTTTCTTTACGAAACCGGTCGGAGCCAGGCACAAGTTGCCAGCAAGGTAGTCACCTAAACACCCTATGAATGTCATAGTTTTGTGTTTTCTTCATCGTATTGATCGTCTCCCGGCACAGTCCGCGCCGATCTCGTCAGGCCTTCTAGTGCAGGCTGACGAAGGAATCCCGTCTCCGGTCGTGGACCTGATTGACGATATCTACCGCCGCCTACCGTGAAGTGCCGTTTTCTTTACGAAACCGGTCGGAGCCAGGCACAAGTTGCCAGCAAGGTAGTCACCTAAACACCCTATGAATGTCATAGTTTTGTGTTTTCTTCATCGTATTGATCGTCTCCCGGCACATGTTTTTGTTATTCCGCTGCCCCGCCGGGAGGCGTGGTCCGGATCCCAACATGGGTTGCATTTTCGGGTCGAGAATCACATTTGGAACAATTTTGGAAATTTTGATATTTTCGAATTTTGGTGAAATCTGGTATCGGATTTGATGACATCAGCATCGCGTGTTAATGTTGCGGGAATGACGTAAGCCTTGCTGGTTTAGCGCTTGCGTGAAGTTTGTTTTGCACTAAGGTGTGAGATCTGGTTCTAGCGTGTATTTTGTTAAGGCTTGAAACGCTGTCGTTTGGATAAGTAAGAACGGCGTCGTTTTGCTTGGCGCTTGCGAGAGATCTGTTTTTGCGAGAGATCTGTTTTGCATGAGATCTGTATGTGTATTGCGAGTTGTGAGAACAGATGTCAACGATTGGTCAACTCTCCTGTAGCGTGTTTCAACGTTTGGTGATTGGACCAGATTTGATGACATGTTCAGATTTCTCCCACGTTGCGTTAGTGTTAGCGTATGACCAGATTTCAGTGTTTGTTTGGGCGACCAGCTTTCAGTGTCCAGCTTTTATAGCTAGCATTCAGATTTCACCTGTGCGACGTCGTTTTGGTTCCCACTTAGTTTGTGTTCAGATTTCACCGTAGTTTAGCGCATGCGTTGGTTTTGGTGGGATCTGTTGAGCATTTAGAATTCTTGAAAGCTGTTTCTGTCGGTGGCATTTTATCCAGATTTCTAGTGTATATATATTGAAGCGTTGGTCTTCAATTATTGAGAAAAATAGATTCCATACTTAGAGATTTTTCCCGACTTTGTTCTCTGTTCTTCAACCCTTGGTCACTGTTCACCGTGATCTTTATCCGGCGATTCCCATCGATTCCGGCCACCATTTTTCATGTTCGAGGTAGCGTTGGACTCCCTTGGAAAGCTCTTTCATCTCGTACCCATTTTGGAAGCTTTAGTTGGCTGAATCGAAAGCATGAAGTTGCTGTTGTTGTTCGTGCGTTGCGTAGTTGCAGGTAGCCTTTCGATTTTACGTTGGGATCTTGTTCTTGGCGTTGTTTTAAGCTTCCTATTAGTTGGTTGGGTAGAGTTGAAGGCTAGTTTGTGTTTATGAATTTCCAGCAGGGGAATTGTTTGAGGGCCGTGAGTTATCTTGGTGATTTTGTGAGATCTGTGCATTGTATGCTATAGCCGTGAGTTTTGTGGGATGCTGTGAGATTTGTAGCATTTCTCTGAAATTTGTGTACTGTGTATTTTGGCAGATTTGTGCAGGCCGTGACTTGCTGTGTTCTTTGAGGAAATTAAGGTACGGGTTGAGCTTGTAAATGCAGCGTAGGCATGGCTTGGATAAAATGGTAGTTGCTGGTTTGTTGGCTGCCGTGTGTTGATGCTTTGTGAGGTACTGTTTTTATGAGATGGCTGTGTTTATTGTGTTGTGCCTTGGCTGTTGCGCATATGATTATGCTTGTTATTGTCCAACATGTTGCATACACATATTAGCATCTCATTTCAGCTTTTGCAGCCATTGCTTCGTTGTTCTTGCTCTGTTTCTTACCAGGATGCGAGGGCGAGCGGCAATACCGCACTCTCATCTCCCTGCTGGGTTATGTTAGCCCTATGCACCGAGTGGTTAACTACCACAGTTCATAGGTTGGGCAACCGCAGGTCGAGTTGTTTGATGCACCTGGTATTCGGGTGTTGTGTCCCGGCGAGTGGCTCATTACCACACTTGGAACACACCCAGTGGCCACCGTTGTTGCAAATTCAGTTGAGCTGTACTTTGAGTTCCTTGACTTCCTTTTCGGTTGGAGTCATTTGTTGTTGTCTAGCATCTCATGCATAGCACCTGCATTTTATTCTTGTTGTATACTGCTGATTTATAGTTGCTCTCCGTACTGGGGTTTGACCCCATGTCCCTCTGGGGCTTGGTTTGTTTGTTGCCTGTTGTGTTGTCCAGGTCATACAGCTGGTCGAGGAGGTAACCCAGCTGGCGGTGCCCCAGGAGGTGGTTGAGTGTCCCAGTAGCGTATAGCATATATGTATGTATCAGTCTAGTAGCCGGGGAGATGCCCTGTGCTTCGTTGTTGTATTCTGATATGGAGTCTGATACTTTTATTTGTATTGATTCTATACTTGCTTTTGATGGTTTGTAAACTGGGAACTTATTTTAAGTATCGTCCTATTTTAAATTATATGTTTTAAACCGTCGGGCCTAAAAGCAAAAATTTTACCCACTTTTTGTTAAGCTTCCGCATGTGTTTGGGTTTTTACTCTTTTGTGAGCACGAGGCCTGACACAAACTCTGCCCCTTTATCCTTTCGATACAAAACGGGGAAAAATATTTGATAGAAAGCTGTTCGAAATACTGCCCAAGTAATCACAGTACCCTGATTCTCAAGCGCTTTCTTGGTTGCTATCCACCAACTCTTACCCAGACCATGCAACTCGTGAACTATCAGTTTTACCCGACGATTATCGGTATAATCAAGTGCTCTATGCTCACAATTAATCTTCTAATCTCATCTTATGGGCGTTTAATTAAACTAAACGAGTTTATCAAGTGAAACCTGGTTCATAACACACATTTTTTTTATAGACAGCAGAAGACTAAAGATCTCAACTTGTATCACAAAAGTCGTTTATTCATATAACTGTACAAGGTTATTACAACCTAAATGCACTAGTACAAGTTTGATCCATAAAGACAAAAAAACCAGATCTCAGCAGTCCTAAGATCAACTATCTCAAAACATAGACTATCAGCTGGTGTCTAGTCTTCTCGCTTCTCGCCCTTTGTTTAGGTAGTGATCTCTCGCTACCCTTGTTTACTCCCACTAGTTCTTTCCTCATGTTGTCATGCACACATACAAACCAAAACAACAGCCGGAACACTCCGGTGAGAATCATCTCAGTATAATCCACAGATATGTGATAACAGAAATAAATGCATATCGAAGCATAAACATTCTAAAATGCAATGAATCTATCTCAACTCTTCGGTTCAGAATTGATTCCATTTCACATCAATGCCACCAAGATTCGTATCCGATCTTGACATGAATATTCATCTATCGAAACCAACTCAGGCTTCGAAAATCAGGTCATCTCAGTCCTGGGCATTAGAATCGATTCATAATCTCTTCGTATTATGCAATCTCATGCAAATATAAAAGATCCACTACCTGGGATGGATCGACACATACAACTCAAGTTCTAAATCAAGAACATAAATCAGTATGTGATTTTATCGGGATACTCAAGAAATATCATACTCGAGTATTCTAATTCCCTGACTCTCACTGTCAAATTATACCTTCGTTATCCTCTGTTCAGAAAATACTTCACTTATTGTTTTCAAGCTCTGTTTCAACACTTCCCGAGAACTTCACAGAGTAAAAGTCTGATATCTGTAGCAAAATGTTCCCAGTATTCAAATTCAATCCTATTTATAAGTGAAAGTCTCTGGTTTCTGTGGAATTTCCAATGCAATCGGTATGAACTCCACGTGTCATGCTGAGTATCAAAATAGGATATACTCACACCGCTTCGAAAACTAGATATCCTTAAACAGATTCTTAAACTGTTGTTTAACTTCATCAGTTGCTGTTTGAAATAATCAAACTTTGTTATATTAGAAATCCTACGACTGGGTTTAACGTTTCTTCATAAAGCAGTAGCAGCAACCAGTCGCCGTGATCGGTTCGCAACAATCACCAGTTACCATAAAAATCATTTGCAACAATAACCAGTTGCTGAGTTCCTCTTTCCCAAAATATCCAGTCGCAGCAAGAATCCAGTCGCAGCACTTCGAAATCAAAAAGATGTCGTTACAACTAATCTCAACGACGTCGTAATGTACCAACGTCTGGTATCAAATTTCCGCTGAAAGAAAACCAGCAGCTGGTCGTTCTAATAATCCAACGACTGGTCTCGCTAATTCATTCAGAACGGCATTGTATTGATGTTCCTGTTTCATAAGTCAAAACGATGTCGCATTGCTCCCTCGGCTGGAACCAGATCTCACATACTTGCATCGACTGATTTGCGTTAAAATCAAAATGATGACGCCGCGCCTACATCATCAAAACCAGTCGACACCTTTATAAACCAGTAGGTGCACCAGAACTCCCGCGGCTGGTTCCCACGTGCATAATAGTAACCAACACGTGGTGCTTCCTCATTGATCCTTATATTTACGAATCTACTGCCAGCAGCAACCAGTACAAGCGCAACGACTGAAATTCCAAATTCGACCAGTCGCAAGCTACAGTACCATTGACCCGCGTTGACGTAGCTACAGTAACCTGCTGCTGACCAATTTCATCAAATTCTCTTCGTCTGGTTCCAACCACTTTCAACGATGCAAAGTTCTCAAACACATAACACTTCCAGAAGAATTCTGAGCTCATAATCAAGCTTCATCAAAATCTATCATCTGGAACATCAATTTACTAAATCTTGATGTAATAATTTTGGGCATTACACTTACCCTTCCCTTACCGTCGGCCATATCCCCAGCAGAGATAGTATTATCCGTTAATATCTGGCATCACATTTTTACAGCCCACACGGCCAACCAGATCAAGCGGTGCAACGTCAGCAGCTTGACGTATGAGAACTTCCCAGGAAAGTCACCCATCCCAGTACTGTTCTCACCCTTGCACGCTTAACTCAACAGTCCCCCCCCAAGAAGTATAGAAAATGCTTCTTGGGAGACTCGAACCCCTGACCTCTCTCTGATACCAATTGATAGGATCAATGTGGTTCGAAAAACAGCTGTAAGAGTTCAGAAAGGGGGGGTTGAATGAACTCTTGGTATTTTCAAATTTTCAAAACCTTTTAAAATAGTTTTACAAGCACCCGCTTAACTTAAATCTGAGTTACCATATTTAAGGATCTCAGTTTAAATGCTGATTTCTTGGCTAACAAATATTGTGCGGAAAGAATCCAATTAATCAGTGAACAGTAAAGCAGTAAATGAATGCGTTAAGTAAAAGTTAAGGAACAAGAAATTTGTTTATGGAAGTTCGGATATCAATATCCAACGTCTCCCCTTCTTCCTTTTCAGGAAGGTTCCACTATAAGATTTGATGGTTACAGGCCTTCTGCAAACACCCAATCACCGAGCATCGCTCAAGGTGAACTCCTAGCAACACCAACTTAAGGATCTCAGTTTAAATGCTGATTTCTTGGCTAACAAATATTGTGCGGAAAGAATCCAATTAATCAGTGAACAGTAAAGCAGTAAATGAATGCGTTAAGTAAAAGTTAAGGAACAAGAAATTTGTTTATGGAAGTTCGGATATCAATATCCAACGTCTCCCCTTCTTCCTTTTCAGGAAGGTTCCACTATAAGATTTGATGGTTACAGGCCTTCTGCAAACACCCAATCACCGAGCATCGCTCAAGGTGAACTCCTAGCAACACCAACAACAAAGCAGTCGCAGCTGTTGAATACAAGTAAATAATATTTTTCTCAAACGGCTTAAGGAGCACGTTTGTTACAGACTCAAATGGATTTTACAATGATGTACACAACTATTGAAGTCTGTAAATCTTCTGGTTTCTAAACGTAGAAACTCGATTCAACAAAGGTGAACAAGAAGATGAACTCTATGATAGAACAATAAGCGCTGGTTGAGTGTTCTTCGAGTTTGCGATCTTTTCAGAGATAACTTTGACAAAGAGAAAGCTCGAGAATATTTGAGACGAAATAATGGCAGAGTGACGGCAAGTAATCGAGAATGAAGGAGAGCTTCTACAATTCAAACTTCTTTTATTTATACCCTTCGTTCACAACGGTCGATTAATTCGACTAAGGAAACAAAATTCCTTTTAAAAATACTAATAATCATGCAACCGTCTTTTCTGCTCCACTACATGGTAAATTGCACATCGTCAGAGCCAAATTGTCGTGTTCCATTTCTATGCAATCTCGTAAAACGTTCTCTGTAAATGTGTACTATTTACCAAAAATAGTACCAACGTTGTCTCCTTAATTCCAGGCAATTGTACGATTCAATCTTCACCATTGATTCTTTCCATTTTGAATATATGATCTTGTTTGAATCGATTCATCGTTTGCGCCTGAAGTCTCTTATTGTTGATTCAGCTTTTCATTCCTTGAAGATGATGAATAGTTCATCGCTGATAGAATCATACACCAACTTCTGAATTTAGCGCTAAGCCAAACGCTGTCGTATCAACTAATCAAAACGACGTAGTTTTGCTGTACATAAACATGCTAACGTCTGAATATGCTCACTACTGAAGTAGAATTCAACTGCTGATCATAACAACCAACGACTTATTATACAAACTGCTGATAAGATATCCAACGCCTGAAATATCTCCTTTTTTGAAAATTGTGATATAACGACTGAATCGAAATCACTGTAGTTAACTGTTGAAAATACTTACTACTGAAATAAGTACCCAACTGCTGAAATTCTAAATTTCATTTCTGATAAAATGTACACAAGATTTGTACAACAAGAGATCAACAGCAATTCATCCTAGCCAATCTTCAAAAGATCTCCTGAACGGTCCACCACCACTGCTGGAATATCTTCTCTTGGAATATCCACTCCTATCGCCTCTCCTCTGACTACCACCTCTGTATCTGCTCTGCTCTTCTGCTCTATTGCCACTTTCACCATTTCCCCCGCTGGGTCTGCTTTTATTGTCAGGAGGTGGCTGGGGGCGGCTGCTACTACCTTCCCCCTTTTTGTCATCACTGCCCTTAGTGAGAAAGGCAATGAGTTCTGCAAGGTGAGTACGGAGGGAAGCCCTCGCGACTGCGTTTGAATAAACCCCGAAAGGTTTCATTATGCTCAGCAATACTGTCGAGGAAGACTCTTTTAACATGATCAATTTTGTTCATCACTTCTCCAAGAGCATTATTTGTCTGTCGAGAATCCTTTGATTGAGTAGAAACAAAATTTGAGAAAGATTCCCGAAGAGCATCAATAGAGGTAGTAACAGTTGTGGCAGAGGAAGTCGAAATAAAGTGATCAAGAGCGGAATCATCTTCCAACTGAATATCGTTTTCAACGAAGTGCATGGAAGAGTCAGCTGTGGTAGACGGAGATTGAGGACGCTGGTCCAAAAGCAACTGTACATATGAACGATCGGCTGAAGCAAAAGAACTCTGTACACTGGAAATAGCAAAAATTGAACTTTGAGCTATCTGTACATCTCTGAACACTGTTCTTTCAAAAGCAATATTTGAAACAAAACTTCTAATATCAGCTGTACTCAAACTACTGAATAAACTGTACCGAATAAAAGTTGTACATAGTTGACTCCATCCCCAAACAGTAACTGATGATTGGCGAGAAACAGAATCTGAAACTGGCTCAAAAACTGCAAGAGTGCGGAAAAAATTAAGAGAGCCTACTGGCAGAAGTTTACCAGAGACAGAAAATTGTGCAACTTCTAGACAAACATAACCCCACTGCTTCTTCGCCAGCTTGAAAAATAAACTAACCGGAGGGAGTGTGTCATCATAAGATCGTTCACGAGAAATCTCATTATTTACAACTTCCCGAGGTATCTTTACCCAGTGATCGCCACAAGGTTCAATGACCCAAACACCATCAACACGAATCATTGTTCTAATCCAGCATGTAGAGCGAGTGTTGGTGTTGGTTCTGGCAATTATAGCACCGCGATCTCGTGGGCGACCTTAAAAAATTTTAGAGCAACACGTCTTCTCCCATTTAAGACCGTGTGCCATTGTCTGTTCCTTCAGTTCTTCTACCGCAAACAAATGAATATCAGAAAGCATCTCCATTACTTTTAGATCAGTAGCAGAAGAACCTTCTCCTGGGGTAAAATTGATTTTCCTCGCCTCCAAAAATTTTTTGATCAACAATTCTCTGTACTTGGTCAAAATGTACGTCCTCCTATTGAGAGCAACTCTCGTGGTGTCTGTTTCAGCCCACGACAAAATGAGTGCATCCTTGTCAAAATATAACTCATCTATCTTCAAAGTCGCTAACCTCTTCAGACTGAAAGAATCAAAGAATTTTTCTACCCCATCTATAATCTTTTCTCGCAACATTACAAGCACCTCTATGTCTGCAAGAATCAGAGAAAATTTCTCCTGAATCGGATTGCCCTTAGCAGGGTCTCTCTCCAAAAGGGGTGCCTTCCCTTTATCTGCCGCTGAAATCTTGGGAAGACTAGCCTTGTACCAGTCCCCTTCGTTGACTCCAGGGATTGAGATAGTTCCGCCTAAAATAATCTTCATGACCTCCACACCGGCAGACGGAAATGGGCAATCTACTGGAATTTTCATCAGAATATCCTCCAGCGACATTGCCTCATCTGATGTTTGTTCAACAGCCTCTGTCTCCATGTCCTCCAAACCTGTTCCAAAAACCTGATCAGCAATAAACTCCTCGTCAGTATCACTGGCTGTCTCAATGGGTCTATCAGCATCTAGACGAGCCTGAATTTCCTCAGACGAGAGATTAAACCACAGCTCGAACTCATCAGCTGTTCCAGCTGTCTTATATCCAACCTCAGATGTAACAACATCTTGATCTCCCACGTCTGTGTCAATTTGAGCTATCTCGGCAATCACCTGCTCAATGATAATATCCACCTCATCACCAGTGGATATTCCCTCGTTAAGAACAGCTGCCACTGCTGGCAAAGAAACCGATTCATCAACACTTGTCTCAACATTAACACTGTCGACCGCTGTCTCTGCCTCAGAAATCCCAACACTCTCAACAACTGTCTCAACATCCTTCTCAGTCGTATCATCAACAGCCTCAACAGCTGCTTCTCCAACAATATTACCACCAACAACTGGCTCACTATCAACAATTTCATCATCGGAGCCTAGAATCAACCTCCTCTTCCTCTTCTGAGATTTGCGTTTTGGCACTGGGGGTTGTTCTGTTGATACAACATGAATTGGCGCAATCATTTGAAGAGGCACTGCTTCAACCGGCAGAGTCTCCAGATTTTCTTTTGCAGACACTGATTTACTCTTTGTAGTCCGCTTCTTTTTCACCACTCGTTCAGCATCAGCATCTGTAGCTGGTCTCTTCTTGGACGAAGCCCTTTTCACGGGTGTTTTCTTCACCCTTGGTTCAGCTGTAGCAACTTCCATACCAACCTTGTCATTTAACACAATATACCGATGCACGGTCTTCTCTGTGAGAACTTTCGAAGAATGAAACTCCGAGGATTCGCCCAGTTCCAAATTTGGAACATTTTCCAGCAACAGGCTGATTTGAATAGCATACCCTTTGGCTTGCCTTGACCCCGGAGTCACCATGTCCTTAAAGATGTTGAACAGCATCCTGTTCCAGTTAATCCTTACGCCACAAGTAATCGCCGCCATCATCAAGAACTTCTCCTGTGTGATTGCATCAAATGACCCGGCCTTTGCAGATATCGTTTTGGCCAAAATATCACAGAGAAGTCAAAACTCTATCGCCATCTCCTTCTTTTTCCCTGACATACTCACCGGTTCACCAGACAAAGAAACGATGCTCCTCGCATCAAACACTAAATCCTTAGGATCTCCGACAAATAGGTCAAGCCCTCTACTGGAATCTCAAACGTCTCTGCAAACAGTTGTTCAGAAATCTCCACTGTTACTCCATTTACAGTACTAACAACCAATCCATCCCTAACTGATCCATTTGCAAAGAACTCCAACAAAGCAGCTTCGTGAATCACTGCAGGACAACTCAGGAAACCTTTCAATCCAGTATCCACAAGGGATTCGAACATCGCCACCATCCCGGCATTGTCCATAGCAAGAACAGATTCAAAGCACACATGGACAGTGTTGATAAATAGAGAAGATGTCATTTCTGATTGATAGAAGAACTTAGAGTACGCCTGAAAAGTGTTTGCAAAAAAATACGCAGAGAGCAAGAATACGCAAGAGTGAAATATGCAAGGTAAGTGTTAGCGAAAAGGAAACGCCGTAAATATGTATGGAATAGTAAACGACAAAAGAGAGATGCGATGTAGATGTGACGATTGGAATGATGACAACACGTGTCAATAATCCAACGGCGCGTACAATATTTTGAAATAATGGTACGACAAAAGAGAGATGCGATGTAGATGTGACGATTGGAATGATGACAACACGTGTCAATAATCCAACGGCGCGTACAATATTTTGAAATAATGGTAAAAATATTTTAACATAATACGAAATAGAGAAAGTATTTTAAAATGATTTTGAAAAAATTTTACCCGTACAAGGAAAAAGTTAATGAAAGACGCACGCCAAATTTTAATTTGTCACAGCTGGTACATCGAGTATAATAATATCACTGCTGATTTTAATGTATCGCTGAGGGGTGGCAAGATTTGATCACAAATAAGCATCAGCTGTGTATATGTAACATTTGAGTGTATCCAGACGCTACATATTCAGCTGACGTCGTTCTTAACAATTCAGATCCTGGTTCCCCCTACGACAGATATCCTCCAACGCAATGTGCTTTCCTCAGTTGAAGTCTATGCGTTCCCCCTGAACAAAAGACTCACAGCTGATTTAAGTGACAGCTGACAACCTGCAAAATTGTTAGCACACAGACAAATAAAGGCAGTTCAAGGGGACCTAATATGTTTCTAAAATAAGAAAACTTAGCGTCTGGTAGAGGTTTGGTTAATATGTCAGCAACTTGCTGCTCATTCGACACATACTCTAACCGGACGTATTTCTTTAGCACGTGGTCCCTTATAAAATGATTCCTGATGTCGATGTGCTTTGTTCTTGAATGCAAAACTGGATTCTGGGTGATCGCGATTGCACTAGTGTTGTCACAGAGAATAGGCGCTTCAGAAGCATCGATGCCATAGTCCTTCAGCTGATGTTGTATCGAAAGAATTTGAGCACAGCAGCTACCAGCTGCGAGGTACTCTGCTTCAGCTGTTGATTTTGCGGTCGACGTCTTCTTCTTACTAAACCAGGAAATCAAACGATCTCCTAAAAATTGACAAGTACCGCTAGTGCTCCTACGATCAATCCTACATCCTGCGTAGTCTGCATCACTATAACCAATTAGTTGAAAGCCTGAGTCTTTGGGATACCAAAGACCCACGTTGGAAGTACTCTTTAAATATTTAAGAATTCTCTTAACAGCTATGCAATGTGATTGCTTTGGCTCTGCTTGGAATCTAGCACACATGCAGACAGCAAACATGATGTCTGGTCTGCTAGCAGTTAAGTAAAGCAAAGAGCCTATAATACCACGATAAAGTGATACCTCAATGGCAGTTCCAGCTTCATCTTTGTCCATCTTGATTGAAGGCTCATTGGGGTAGCAGCTGCTGAACAGTTGTCCATGCCAAACTTTTTCAGCAGTTCTTTCGTATATTTAGCTTGGTTAATGAATATTCCATTCTCCAGTTGTCGTACTTGTAAGCCCAGAAAGAACGTAAGCTCCCCCATCATGCTCATCTCAAATTTATCCTGCATTAACTTCGAAAATGTTTGGCACAATTTGGGGTTAGTTGACCCAAAAATAATATCATCAACATATATTTGAACTAATAAGACGTGATCAGCTTTAACAAATTTAAACAACGTCTTATCAACTATTCCTATAGTGAAGTCATTCTCAATAAGGAATTTTGATAGTGTATCATAACAAGCTCTGGGTTCTTGCTTCAACCCATATAGAGCTTTATCCAGTTTATAAACATAATCTGGATGTGTATGATTTACGAAGCCAGGAGGTTGTGCAACATACACTTCCTCTGTTAAGATGCCATTTAAAAATGCACTCTTAACATCCATCTGAAAGACTTTAAAATATTTGAATGCAGCATAAGCTAAAAACATACGAATGGCTCCTAATATAGCTACGGGTGCGAAGGTCTCATCAAAATCTATACCTTCCATCTGTCTAAATCCTTGCGCTACCAGCCTAGCTTTTTTTCAGTGACTATGCCATCTTCATTCAGTTTATTCCTTAAGACCCATCAAGTTCCTATAACTGAATGATTAGAAGGTCTAGGTACAAGTTGCCAAACATTGTTACGCTTAAAATGATTAAGTTCTTCTTGCATTGCATCTATCCAGCTGGGGTCAGCTAAGGCTTCATCTATCATCTTAGGTTCTATATGCGAGATGAATGCAGAATCAAAATGATCATGTGATAGCTGGCCTCGGGTGCGAACAGGAGATTCGAAGTTACCTATGACCTGCTCGGATGGATGATGTTTATTCCACCGGAGATCAAGTCCAATTGGATTTTCTCCTTGTTCCCCCTGTGTCGTTGGCTGGATAACAACTGGATCAGCTGACACCAATTGATAATTATCGTTGTTAGCTTGTGCGTCAGATTCCAGCAGTTGTGATTTTTGTTCCAGATGTGATCTTGGATTAGCTCTTGAAACAGTTGGTCTGGATACCAATTGATGATCACTTGCGACTGGTTGTCCAAACGTTGGTCTTGATGCCGATTGATATGATGTGCTCGCG
>KV011971.1:52245-69129 GCA_001598015.1 Dorcoceras hygrometricum | reverse complement strand
TGTCGTTTTGAAGTGTTTTCGTGCGATTGTTTGTGTAGTCGTTGCTGCTGAATTTAACGAAAGAAAGGAGGTATCTGCTGGAAGATCTCTACTGTTCAGTCGACTGAATATTGGTGTTCAGCAGACGTTGATTTGGGGAGATTATAAATAGAAGTGTTGTTCGACACTTAGAATTATTTTAGAACCAGATATTCCTTATCTCTTCTTTCTCAAACCCTCGTGGAGCTACTGTTCACCGAGACATTTCTTCCCTAGATTTTCGTTGTTCTTCGCCGAAGATTTGAGTAATTTCGATGGCGCTGGGTTCCCCGTGAACTTCTCTTTCGATTTCTACCCATTTGAAGCTGCAGAACGACCTTGGAGAAGATCGCGAAAGTTGTTGGTTTCTGGTCGTGAGTGCTGCCGTGCCCTGTTCGAATTTGTGAGGTAGAATTTCTGGATTCGAGGTACGATTGAGCAGCCCTTAGCAACTTTGAGCGTGAACATGTCTATATTTCAATGTTGTGAAATCCGTGACTTTGCTGCTATGCGTTTACGTGGAACAGTTTGATGAATTGCTTGAGCTATACATTCTGTTTGCACGTATTATGAATTGTATGCATTAAGCATTGATATTGAATGGCATTCATGCATACATCTTGAGCCTGAATTGATAGATTGATTTGATTACCTGATTCGGTGCCACGTTGTGACTGGCCGACTGTTGAGTCGTGCCCGAAAAGTCCAACGCTATCGTCGGAGTGGTGACTACCGGATTCTAGTTTCTACCACCGAGCTGTGATGGGCTGACGGGCCCCGATGATCTTGGACCGATGATTTCCACCGGCTGATTGGCTGTGCGTGGTATAGAGGCTTGATTTGAGTTGCCAGTTGATAGACTGGTCTAGCTATCCGATTTCTTGATAGCCCTCATGCATTCATAGCATTGATTATAGCATGTTGCATGTTTAGCTGTTTTGATAGCTCTTCGTACTGAGGCTTGACCTCGTACTTGTTTCCTGCTTTTGTTTTTGGTTGGGTCTGTGTTGCCCAATTGCAGGAACTACAGGTAACCAAGTTGGACCGAGTGGAAGTTCAGCTGGTCGATCCCCTCGTCCCTGAGTCCCAGTTATAATTATGATATGTATTGAACCGGGGGATGCCCCGTGTTTTTATGTATTGGGGATCGGTCTTGGATTTGATGTATGTTGTTATCTGATTGCATGAGTTGTAGTTAACTTATATTTTGATTATCGATATTTTGAATGTATGATTTGAAGTTCAGGCCCATTGTATTTCGAAATATTTTTAAGCCCTGATTTTAAGCTTCCTTGTTTTTGCGCTTATTACGTGTTAATTGTTAGTAATTAGCACGGGGCCTGACATTTCGATTCAAAGGGGTTAGAAGAGGTCCTAAGTGTCTTCCATGGGCTGTGTGAGGGGTAGGTCGGGTGCTGGAGTCAAGGGAAGGGGCTGGTTCGAAGTGGTGTCCCTAGCCTCTCCCAGATTTGTTCCTGTGCGCGACCAGTAGGGTTGCGAGCGTCATTGTGGTCACCTCAGACATTTCTTTTCAATTCTGTTTGTTCCAGAAGCTAGCCCATCGAGTTAGGGTTACGTGGGTCCAAATTTGAGGTCATTTGGTTAAGAAATGAATTTTATATGATTTTTATGGTTTTGTCGCGCAGAGTTGGTCCTTTCGGGGCATTTTCGGGAAGTTGGGAAATTGAGTCCTAGGGGCTGCCAAAATCATGAATGACTTTACCATATGTTTTAAGGATATTATGAACTGTTTTTAATCATTTTTAGCATTTATGAGATTTTTTTAATATTTTATGAAAATTAAGGCCTAGAAAAATGATTTTTAGCATGTTTGACTATTTAAAGTACATATGCTTACTTTTAAAGTCTTTATGGGCAGAATATTTTTGAGGTTATGGAATTTATTTAATTATTGTGGATTTGAAAAAATTATTTGAGGCACGTATGAGGAAAAATGATTTTTTTGAATGATGAGACTTGATTGTGCTTTTTCTATGACGGATATGGGACAGGGAGACGTTCCGCTTGCCATATCAAAATGACGGGTCTGGGCTTCAGATAAGTACTGAAGTGCCTTTCCAACTGACGGGTCTGGGCTCCAGATGAGTACTGGAGTGCCTTTCCAACCTAGTAATAGTGTTTATTAGCTTGATCAAGCGACTTGAGGTTGAGGAACAACAGTCGAGGAACGGAATTCACGAAGAAAATGTTTTAGAAATTCATTTTTATTTATGCAAAGATTTTTATTTACTTTGAGCATGGAATTGTTTTTAATGCATACCTTTTAAGTCAAGAAACTATTTTAAGTAGAAATATTTTAATGCATGTGCATGTATTATTTAGTACTCGTTACCTCAGTTTTGTACTTGTTGAGTCGTTAGACTCACTATGCTTGGATGGTGCAGATGAGGCTGAGATCGAGATTGAGGGGCAGGATTCCAGAGCGGATTGCAGTCGGACTTGGCACCTACCCAGCGACCTATTGTTTCCGCTTAGCATTTTCAGTATTTTCAGCATATGTCGACTTGTTTTGAGAAAAATATATTTTTCTTATGCATGAGGATTATTTTTATGACTTAGACAAATTTTAGCTATCATGCACGTCTACTTTGTTGGTGAAGACTTTTATTATTCCTAGAAACCTTATGACAATGACTTAATATTATTGCTTCATTTATAAATGTTTTTATCATGTGGAAGTTAGTATATAAAAAAATATTCCTAGTATTTTCTTTTCCGCATCTATGATCTCTTTTAAATTGAAAATAATTTGAGAAGTGAGGGACGTTACACTTACTCAACTCAATCTTCAAACTGTCAATTTCCTCATGCGTGTTAGTGCTTGATTCAATTGAACTATTTTTCAGATTTTCGTTTTCAGCTTTGATTTCCTCAAATGAGTGAGAAAGCTTCCTGTACTCTTTGACCATACCATTAAGTGCACTGACAAGGTCTTCTCGTGTAAATTCAATGTTAGAGAAGTCAAATATCTTGTCATCAGATGTTTGATTAGCCATGAGACAGTGAACCTCCTCCTGTTCACTATCGCTGGATGAAGAACTGCTGGATGAAGAATCTGAATCAGTATCTGCCCAGCTTTTAGTGCTTTCCTCATCCATCAGCACTTTGCGATCATTCTTGCGACCGGGTCTTTTATCACCTCGTGTCCTCATCCATCTATCTTTGGATCTATCCTTGGATCTGTCGATAGTTCTCTCATCTGTCTTGTCATCTCGCTTGTATCGATCCTCTTTTTTGTCATCTCTCCTGTATCTATCATCAGTTCTCTTGTCATCCCTGGATCTGTCCTCCTTCTTTGGTCTATTGCAATCAGCTGCAAAGTGCCCTAGACGACCACAGTTATAACAATTCAAATCAGTATTACCTTTGTCAGATTTATTAAAATTATTATAAGGAGTAGAAGGGTTGTAAGATCTTCTCAAATATTTCCCAAACTTCTTTACGAAGAGGGACATGACTTCGTCGCTGAGTTGATCAGCCGTCTTGCTAGTGCTTGGAGAGCACTGTTCAATAGATGTAGCTGGTAATGATTTCGTCGGCTGGGATGTTGATGGAGCAGCTTCAGCTCTTGTCTCCAATTCGAACTCATAAGCTTTAAGGTTTGCAAACAAGTCGTGAAGCTCCAGCTTGTTCACATCTTTTGATTCACGCATCGCCATCGTCTTCACATCCCACTCTCTTGGCAATGCTCTCATCACCTTCAATGCTAGCTCTCTGTTGCTATACTATTTGCCAAGACTCGTCAACTCAATAACAACAACACTGAATCTTTCATCAAACTCTGTCATGGTCTCTCCATCCTTCATCTTTATCGACTCGTACTTCTGCTGAGCCACAGTCAACTTGTTCTCTTTCATCTCGTCGTTTCCTTCACATAATTTGGGTCAGCTTCTCCCATATTTCCTTGGCAGTGGCGCAGGTTTTGATTTTACTGAACATGTTTTTGTCCAGCATCTTGTAAAGGATATCTCTGGCCACATTGTCCAGATTCACCTTCTTCTTGTCCTCATTTGTGAATTCATGTCTGCTCTTTTCAAGAAACTGAGGCTCACCACCAGATATTGCAAATGCTAAGTTTGGCTTCATTATTTTCAATGGTCCTTCTGTAATAACAGACCACATATCGTCATCTTGGGAGGCCAAATGCGCTTGCATGCGAATCTTCCAGTCGTCGTAATCCTCCTTGAAAAACATAGGAATCTTGTTGTGAGAAGTCGACATTTTAATATATAATAAATCACAAACAACAACTGTTCAATACTGAGATGCACTTGCTCTGATACCAATTGTTAGGATCAAGCGCTTACCACTAGGCCAAAAGCTATAGCTATTAGCCAAAGTGCAACTTTATTTTCTTATAATGTGGCAGCGCAGAGTTCACCTATTATGTCAGGACCCGTGCTAATTACTAACAATTGACACAAAATAAGCGCATAAACACGGAAGCTTAAAATCAGGGCTTAAAAATTTTTCGAAATGTAATGGGCCTGAACTCAATTCATGCATTCAAAATATCGATAATTAAAATATAAGTTGACTCAAACTCATACACAACAGGTAACAACATAATATCAAATCGAATATAGATACCCAATACATGATAACACGGGGCATCCCCCGGCTCAATACATATCATAATATAGACTGGGACTCAGGGACGTGGGGATCGACCAGCTGAACTTCCACTCTGCCCAGCTTGGTTACCTGAGGCTCCTACAAATGTGCAACGCAGACCCAAACAAGACAAAAGCAGGAAACAAGTACGTGGTCAAGCCTCAGTACGAAGAGCTATCAAAGCAGATAAACATGCAACATGCTATAAATCAATGCTATGAATGCATGAGGCTGTCAAAGGAAATCAGTCAGCTAGGCCGGTGTAACAACCAGCAAATCATATCATGTCGCCTCTATACGACGGTCTATCAACCGGGAAATCATCGGTTAGTGATCATCGGGGCCCGTCAGCCCATCACAGCTCGGCGGTAGACACTCGTATCCGGTAGTCACCACTCCGACGATAGCGTTGGACTTTTCGGGCACGACTAATCAGTCGGCCAGTCACAACGTGGCACCCAATCAGGTTATCAAATCAAATCTGTAAATCAGGCTCAAGATCTATGCATGAATGCCATTCAATATCCATGCTCAATACATACAATGCCTAAACGTAAAAACAGTATGCATACTCAACCAAAAACAGCAACTGGTTCACATAGGCACATAACAGAAAAGCCACAAATTTCACAACATCGAATATAGACATGTTCAAGCTCAAAGCTGCTAAGGGCTGCTCAATTCGTACCTCTAATCCTCAAAATTCTACCTCACAATCACGACAGGGCACGGCAGATCTCACAGCTTGCGAACAGATTTCACCTAGCTTCAAAATCACAAAGCCGAAGATTCCAGCAACAAATCTGTGCAAGGTATTCAAATTCGTAGCTCAAATCTGCTATATACACACGTTAATCCTACGGCCAGAAGCTATACGCAAGTTCTACAATTCTACGCAGGCATTAACTACAAGAATAAAACTCAAATCTACGAGAAATGCTCACCCAAAAGCTCAAGGAAACCGAAGATCAAATCTGCTCATTGCACCAGCAAATCACGTACGCGCAGGGCCTTCGGGATCTCTCAACTCGTTGTTCCTAGCTTCCAAACTAGTATCAATGGGAAGAGCAAGTCTCAAGGAGTCCAGCGCCACCAAGAACGTCAAAAACAGAGGCTAGAATCGACGGGAAATGGCGATAGAAAGTGACGGTGAACAGTAGCTATTTCGAGGGTTCGAGTTTGAGGATAAGAAATATCGGGTCTGGAATGCTCTAAGTGTAACTCAACAATTAGATATATATCCTCTACTCAATAAGCTACAGGGCAAGTCAAACACCGAGTCCTACAACTCAAAATATCGCAAAACAGATCTCTCGAGCGATAACAATGGCCACCAGATTCCTGCGCTTCAACAATTCTTGCGCAAAGTCAAAACGACTGCGTATAAGCACAACCAGATCCCAGCGCCCAACGCAACGCTAAAAACAGATCTCAGCGCCTAAACAAAACTCGCGCAAAGCACAAAACGACGTCGCAGGAAAAACCAGATCTCAGCGCTAGCAGCAACGCCCCAAGCCAAAGCGACAGCGTTTCGCTAAAAACAGATCTCACGCTAAAAGTAACAGATCTCAGCCTCAACTCAAACAGATCTCAGCGCTCCAAACGTTTCTCTCGCGCGCAAGTTCAAAACGACGGCATATGAGCAAAACAGATTTCACGCCTGCGCAACATCAGATGTCAACGCCTCTCGTTGACCAGCTCGTGAAATCTGCTTACGTCAGCAGATCTCTCACGCTGAACAGATCTCACGTTCCAGCTTTCTCTAATTCGAACAGCTTTCACACAAACTAGCAGATCTCACCAAAATACAGCGTTTAGTCTACTTCTCGCGACAAAACACGCAACACTAAGGGAAAAACAGATCTCTATCAAATTCACTCTAAACCTCAACATTTCTCGACCAGATTTCACCCAACAAATACGAATAAAATCTGGACCATTCCAACTAGAGATCTGAATTTCTCAAAATCAGATTTCACTAAAAATCGAGATTCCAGAAATCTAAATTCCTAATTCTCGTGACTAATCTAACTCAAAAATCCGATTAATCACTAATTAGAAATCTGATTCCTCACATCCCACTCTCTTGGCAATGCTCTCATCACCTTCAATGCTAGCTCTCTGTTGCTATACTATTTGCAAAGACTCGTCAACTCAATAACAACAACACTGAATCTTTCATCAAACTCTGTCATGGTCTCTCCATCCTTCATCTCTATCGACTCGTACTTCTTCTGAGCCACAGTCAACTTGTTCTCTTTCGTCTCGTCATTTCCTTCACATATTTGGGTCATCTTCTCCCATATTTCCTTGGCAGTGGCGCAGGTTTTGATTTTACTGAACATGTTTTTGTCCAGCATCTTGTAAAGGATATCTCTGGCCACATTGTCCAGATTCGCCTTCTTCTTGTCCTCATTTGTGAATCATGTCTGCTCTTTTCAAGAAACTGAGGCTCACAACCAGATATTGCAAATTCTAAGTTTAGCTTCATTATTTTCAATGGTCCTTCTGTAATAACAGACCACATATTATCATCTTGGGCGGCCAAATGCGCTTGCATGCGAATCTTCCAGTCGTCATAATCATCCTTGAAAAACATAGGAATCTTGTTGTGAGAAGTCGACATTTTAATATATAATAAATCACAAACAACAACTGTTCAATACTGAGATGCACTTGCTCTGATACCAATTGTTAGGATCAAGCGCTTACCACTAGGCCAAAAGATATAGCTATTAGCCAAAGTGCAACTTTATTTTCTTATAATGTGGCAGCGCAGAGTTCACCTATTATGTCAGGCTCCGTGCTAATTACTAACAATTGACACATAATAAGCGCATAAACACGGAAGCTTAAAATCAGGGCTTAAAAATTTTTCGAAATGTAATGGGCCTGAACTCAATTCATGCATTCAAAATATCGATAATTAAAATATAAGTTGACTCAAACTCATACACAATAGGTAAGAACATAATATAAAATCAAATATAGATCCCTAATACATGATAACACGGGGCATCCCCCGGCTCAATACATATCATAATATAGACTGGGACTCAGGGACGTGGGGATCGACCAGCTGAACTTCCACTCTGCCCAGCTTGGTTACCTGAGGCTTCTACAAATGGGCAACGCAGACCCAAACAAGACAAAAGCAGGAAACAAGTACGAGGTCAAGCCTCAGTACGAAGAGCTATCAAAGCAGATAAACATGCAACATGCTATAAATCAATGCTATGAATGCATGAGGCTGTCAAAGGAAATCAGTCAGCTAGGCCGGTGTAACAACCAGCAAATCATATCATGTCGCCTCTATACCACGGTCTATCAACCGGGAAATCATCGGTCCGTGATCATCGGGGCCCGTCAGCCCATCACAGCTCGACGGTAGACACTCGTATCCGGTAGTCACCGCTCCGACGATAGCGTTGGACTTTTCGGGCACGACTAATCAGTCGGCCAGTCACAATGTGGCACCCAATCAGGTTATCAAATCAAATCTGTTAATCAGGCTCAAGATGTATGCATGAATGTCATTCAATATCCATGCTCAATACATAAAATGCCTAAACATAAAAACAGTATGCATACTCAACCAAAAACAGCAACTGGGTCACGTAGGAACATAACAGAAAAGCCACAAATTTCACAACATCGAATATAGACATGTTCAAGCTCAAATTTGCTAAGGGCTGCTCAATTCGTACCTCTAATCCTCAAAATTCTACCTCACAATCATGACAGGGCACAGCAGATCTCACAGCTTGCGAACAGATTTCACCTAGCTTCAAAATCACAAAGCCAAAGATTCCAGCAACAAATCTGTGCAAGGTATTCAAATTCGTAGCTCAAATCTGCTATATACACACGTTAATCCTACGGCCAGAAGCTATACGCAAGTTCTACACTTCTACGCAGGCATTAACTACAAGAATAAAACTCAAATCTAAGAGAAATGCTCACCCAAAAGCTCAAGGAAACCGAAGATTAAATCTGCTCACTGCACCAGCAAATCACGTACGCGCAGGGCCTTCGGGATCTCTCAACTCGTTGTTCCTTGCTTCCAAACTAGTATCAATGGGAAGAGCAAGTCTCAAGGAGTCCAGCGCCACCAAGAACGTCAAAAACAGAGGCTGGAATCGATGGGAAATGGCGATAGAAAGTGACGGTGAACAGTAGCTATTTCGAGGGTTCGAGTTTGAGGATAAGAAATATCGGGTCTGGAATGCTCTAAGTGTAACTCAACACTTAGATATATATCCTCTACTCAATAAGCTACAGGGCAAGTCAAACACCGACAAAAACAGAGTCCTACAACTCAAAATATCGCAAAACAGATCTCTCGAGCGATAACAATGGCCACCAGATTCCTGCGCTTCAACAATTCTTGCGCGAAAGTCAAAACGACTGCGTATAAGCACAACCAGATCCCAGCGCCCAACGCAACGCTAAAAACAGATCTCAGCGCCTAAACAAAACTCGCGCAACAAAACCAGATCTCAGCGCTAGCAGCAACGCCCCAAGCCAAAGCGACAACGTTTCGCTAAAAACAGATCTCACGCTAAAAGTAAAAGATCTCAGCCTCAACTCAAACAGATCTCAGCGCTCCAAACGTTGCTCTCGCGCGTAAGTTCAAAACGACGGCGTATGAGCAAAACAGATTTCACGCCTGCGCAACATCAGATGTCAACGCTTCTCGTTGACCAGCTCGTGAAATCTGCTTACGTCAGCAGATCTCTCACGCTGAACAGATCTCACGTTCCAGCTTTCTCTAATTCGAACAGCTTTCACACAAACTAGCAGATCTCACCAAAACGCAGCGTTTAATCTACTTCTCGCGACAAAACACGCAACGCTAAGGGAAAAACAGATCTCTATCAAATTCACTCTAAACCTCAACATTTCTCGACCAGATTTCACCCAACAAATACGAACTAAAATCTGGACCATTCCAACTAGAGATCTGAATTTCTCAAAATCAGATTTCACTAAAAATCGAGATTCTAGAAATCTAAATTCCTAATTCTCGTGACTAATCTAACTCAAAAATCCGATTAATCACTAATTAGAAATCTGATTCCTCACATATTATGTGCGTTAGGATTGGGCTGTTAGGCCCATGAGTCAGGGGAGGTGCGTGTCTAACTGCTTGTGCTGTCTCAATTCCCTTAGAGATCAGTCTTACCCTTCCCTTACCGTCGGCCCTATCCCCAGCAGAGATAGTATTACCCGTTAATATCTGGCATCACATTTTTACAGCCCACCAGATCAAGCGGCGCAACGTCAGCAGCTTGACGTACGAGAACTTCCTAGGAAGGTCACCCATCCCAGTACTGTTCTCACCCTTGCACGTTTAACTCAACAAGCCACGACCAGCAGAGAAACCTGGGAAACCTGAAAACACATACAGGCAACAATACACCAGCCCCAGAGGGACATCGGGGTCAAACCCCAGTACGGAGAGCAATACAAACAGCATAAGGAAAGCAACAGATAAATATTCAAATGCTATGCAATGGATCAAGGCTACAACCGAAAGCAGGGAGCCAAAGGATCGCAACAACAACTCAACAGCAAGATCTGATCAAAGGAAAGACAATCAGTGGCCACGGGTATACTGAGCACATGGGAGCTACCCACTCATCTCCAGTACACCATACCAGATGCTAAACAAACAGCTCCACCTATTGTTTCTCACTCATGATATGTGGGATCTACCCACTCCGCTCATAGCAGCTAACAAACCCAGCAGGGAGATGAGGTACGAGAGTTACCCGCTCAGCCTCCAAGGTATACTGGAACTATCCGCTCGTCCTCGCACACAGCATCCTGGTACTAACAGAACAGAACAGCAGGCACAGCTAGAAAAACAGAGCTCAACAGGATAATGCATGTATGCAAATGCAACAGCTGATATCAACATAATGCACAAACTATCTCCAAGGTATACTGGAACTATCCGCTCGTCCTCGCACACAGCATCCTGGTACTAACAGAACAGAACAGCAGGCACAGCTAGAAAAACAGAGCTCAACAGGATAATGCATGTATGCAAATGCAACAGCTGATATCAACATAATGCACAAACTATAAAAGCACAGAGAATACACATCAAAGCACATAATCCATGCTCAATCCTAAGCTGTAAACAAGCTCACATCCGTACCTCAATTCTCTGGGAAACAATTACTACAAGCAGATTGCCACAATGACGCAGATCCACCACCTGCTAAGCCAACGCAAAAAACTACTCCAAGACCGAAGTACAGAAAAGCAACATCTGGGAGCTACAACTCAACCAGCGCTATCCTACCCATCTAACACCACAGAAAGCTCTAACAATCTAAAAGGTAGGATCTGAACTTACCCCAACAATCTAGGAGCGAAATCCGACGCTTATGCTAACAGATTACACAAGGGAGATGTCTTCGCACACCTCACCAGCTTCAAGCAAACGTCCGAAAGCAATATCCAAATGAAGCGTCTCAGCAAGAGGAGTCCAATGCTACCACTCTCACTCTCGTCGAAGCTGTCTATCGTCGGCAATTGAAGAAGATAAGGTTCGGTGAACAATAGCTAGGGTATCGCTACAGAATTGGCAATCGGAAAATATTCTAAGTATGGAAACTAGATACTCAAATCGAAGACCAAGTCCTCTCTTATAAGCCAAAGCTGCTCACAGCTGAAGAAACAGTATCCACCAACACTTAAACTATCACAACTTATATTTCCGCTCGCAAACAGATCTTGCAACAGATCTCACTCTACGCTACAACAGCGATTGTTACTAACTCAAACGACGTCGCAGAGAACTACTGTCGCAATTGAACACGTCACCCGCTACTCACTGCTGAAAACTAACAAACATCTGTTCGCAACGCAACAACAGATCTCTCACACAGCTGACGCTAACGCAACTCACAGCTGAGTCTTCTTCGCTAATCCAAAATTTTGTCGTTCCAACTAATCCAAACGACGACGTTAGCTACCCACGGCTGAAACACGTTAGCACACTCTCTACTGCTCAGCAACTACTGATCTCGCTACGACTGCTGAAAACAAACACTGAGCGATAGCTGCTTACGTCACCACTGTTGAACACTAGCATTCAGCGATGACCCGCGCTAACTACTGAACAGATTCCGCGCCAAACTCAAACTCTCCAGAACTGTTCTAAGAGCTAAAAGAAAACCCGATAGCTTCTTCAAGTGCAACAACTCAAAGCTGATCTCGATAAAACCCGATTAATTAACTCAATTAATCTTATCAGCTTTCAGGTCTCACATCTCTCCCCCACTAAAACAGGATTTCGTCCTCGAAATAAATTAACTCCAAAACAAGAGTTCAAGATAACTGGGGAAAGAAACACAAGCAACCAACTACTGGAACCAAAAGCAACATCCACTCAAACAGATGCGGCCACTCACGCTGCATCTTCTCTTCCAGTTCCCAAGTAGCTTCTTCTCTACCGTGCTTGCTCCACTGAACCATCACCAATGGAATGGTTTTATTCCTCAGCTGTTTCTCTTTTCTATCCAAGATCTGCAAGGGATATTCAACATAACTCAAGGTCCGATCTAACTCAACCTCGTCAGTTCTCAGCACATGCGAGGGATCTGGCTCATACTTCCTCAGCATCGAAACATGAAACACATCATGTAAGGAAGACAATTCTGGTGGCAACAACAGTCAATAAGCCAAAGGACCAATCCTCTCTAAGATCTCATAAGTACCAACATAACGAGGAGCTAACTTTCCCTTGAGACCAAACCTCATAACACTGTGGAAAGGAGAAACCTTAAGGAAAACTAGATCACCAACCTCAAATTCTAAAGGCCTACGCCTCTTATTCGCATAGCTAGCTTGGCGATCTTGAGCAGTTTTCATTCTCTGGCGAACCAAGTCCACCTGACCTCTCATCTGCACAAACTCTGGGGAAGACAGCTGCTTCTCCCCAAGGAAAACTAGATCACCAACCTCAAATTCTAAAGGCCTACGCCTCTTATTCGCATAGCTAGCTTGGCGATCTTGAGCAGTTTTCATTCTCTGGCGAACCAAGTCCACCTGACCTCTCATCTGCACAAACTCTGGGGAAGACAGCTGCTTCTCCCCCACTTCTTCCCAAAACACAGTCGATCTACACTTCCTGTCATACAAAGCTTCAAACGGCGCCATGCCAATCGTGACCTGATAGTTGTTATTGTAGGAAAACTCAACCAAAGACAACGAGTCTTGCCAGTGTTAGAGTAGATGCCCAACTAGCCAACTTGTGGCGTGTGGGTTTATAGACTCCTGTATATGACAATCTTTATATATGATATTTGCATTTATTTATGGCATTCTTTACTTTCATTGTGTTGTATGATGAATTACAATTGCGTTGAGTAAAGACCTAGAATGCACTATAGTGTATGTTAGATGTGATAGTGGGTATGACGACTATCATGAAACACATCTAATAGTCACTGTGTATTCTGAATTAGTTCCTAGTCGATTGGGCCGTCAAAATGAGGATAAGGCCGCCCGAGCTCGAGACTAGTATCTGCGATGCGAAGTACCATGTTTCATTGGTAGGGAACATTGTGATGTTCTGAGCATGCAGATAGATAGTGACCTGGTGATCTATCGAACTACCCTCGTTTGGACTTTCCAAGTGGTTACCATTTGTCGAGTGGAAAAGTCCGAGGTCTTGGTTGTACTGATTAGTCCTCACGACTCGAAACGTCATTGAGACTCTACATGATAGGCGTCTCACTTTGACCCGTTTGCCGACTCACTTGGGGTCGTTAGGCGGCGGGATTGGGTGAGGCCCCGATGCATGTAGGAGTCGATGCATCGTTGTCAAGGATTCACCGCTCGCAGACATGCGTGGATATCCTATGTTATCTGAGGAGACGATAGTGTATAAATCTCTTGCCAGAGTACTAGAAGTATTTTAGGTAAATGGGTTTACCTAGTTACACTCGCAATGTCACTATTCGATCTCCAATATGTATGCATAGCTATCGGATCTTTAGCGACTCTCGATTTACCAATGGTCGTTGATCTGATCGGGATATATGGATTGAAAGGACCGTACTTTACGCTAACCACGACCAACTGGTTCTTGCAGGCACTATCAGTGATACCTAGGGGATCATGGGGCGATGTTGCTAGACGCTCTTACCATGATCCGATGGGCAAGTCCGGAATTGTGATTCCGGAGCCACAATGGTTGTGGGCCCACGGCTAGCTGTATCCCTGAACCATTGAGGGTCACACAAGTACTGGATTCGAGATTCCCACACGGAAACTGAGCTCAATGTGTTGAGCGCTTGAGGAGGATTTTTGGAAGTACGACTTTCTAAAAGTCAAAAGGGGTCAAATCGTGATTTCCCGCCGTTGAGGGGCAAAACGGTCATTTTGCACTGGGGTTCTGAAAAATGGTTTTTCAGATCATAATATTCAGTTTTGGAAACTGAGTCGATCGATCCGATCTGATCGACGATCGGAGTTATGATGAAATCGTAATGAATTAAACGAACCGAATGTTCATATAGGGACTTGGGCCTGACCCAAGTCCAATGGGCCGGTTCAAGCCCAAGTATATTTAATATACACTAATGTGATTAGGGCTTAAGCAATTTCATTACATCACAACCTAAACCTGGCCCTAAGCTAGAGAAGCCGTCGCCCCACTCCACGCCTCCTACCTCTCGACCGCCGCCGGTTGCCACGCGCCGCCGCCGCCCACCGTTGATTGATCGGACTTGCTCCGATCAGTTTTTCGAGGAGAATCCGTCTGTGATGATCTCGTCAGGCCTTCTAGTGCAGGCTGACAAAGGAGTCTCCCTTCCGGTTGTGGACCTGATTGACGAATCTACAGCCGCCTACCGTGAAGAGCCGGTCTTCTTGCAATTAAGGTTGGAGCCAGGCGCAAGTCGCCAGCAAGGTAATCTACTAAACGCCCTATCACTTTAAAAAATATATAGATTAGTAGATACGTTGAAATCATGAAACTTTGAAGTGTATTTATAGCAACACAATTCATTGTAATCGATAGACATGGCAAGAGACAAAAAGCTTGAGTTATGGGCTTTCCTAACTCTATTGAGTACTGGCCGCACGATGGGCATCTTCACGTCGCTCGCTGGCCGCGCGATTGGAGCAAGGTGGCCGGCCGCTGGGTAGCGCTGGTCGCGCGACTTCCACCTACTGGCCGGCAGCCCCGTGTGCAAGTCGTTGCACGCTGGTCGGGGCTGTGCACCATGCAAGGCGCACGAGGTGGCGGCATGGGAGCGCCGCGCTTGTCGCGGCCGCGCGCGGCCTTATGCCGCGCACGATTTGTTGGCGGCGGCCGACGCCGGCGGGTGCCGTCCGGGGATGCTCCGATGATGTCGTGACGGCTGGTTTGTTTTCTAGGGTTTAGTTCGGGCCTGTCCCAGGCAGCCCGTGAGGTTTTCGGGCCAATATTCGATATCGGGCCGATTTTGGTCGATTTTGAAATTTTTAGATTTTTGGGCCCAAAATTGTTTTTGGCCCAATACGATGCAATTAAAAATTGCAAAATACGATTTTGATTGTAAAATATGATTTTATACTGAAATATAATTTTGTTGATTAAAATTTGATTTTATCGACAAAATACGATTTTATTATAAAATGCGATTTTATGATTAAAATATGATTTTGCGTTAAATAATTGGATTATTTAATTTATACAAATTAATTAGATTGATTGCATGATTGGGATGATTGAGAGCCGTGCCCAATGTGTTAGGTGTATGCGATAGGTTTTTATGATTTCGGTTTGTAAATATTTTTGATTATCAATTTAAGTGGGCCTGTTTTCGGCCCGTTCCCACCCCTTGAAAAATGTATCCCTTATATGTCATGGTATATTTAAATGTAAATTACTAGATTTAGTGGGAGGACATCCGAAGACGGAAGATCTGTAAAACCGGAAGCATTGTAATAGGATTGCATTGCATGTTGCATTACCCCTAGGATTGGACCCAGGTCCGTGGCTGGCAACCACGGACCGCATAGCTCTCGCGATCGATCATCCCAATGTTTATATATGTGATATATAGTTAGTTGAATCCGTATGTTTTAAATTTGATTTAAAATATTTGCATGAGACCAAATTTTCGAAAATAAAATCCCTCGTTTTAAATATGATTTAAAACTTATATCAAGATAAAAGTTTATTTGATAAACTAAAGGGAATTTAATTTTTTTAAATTATTTCTACCTTCCATCAACAATGGGTGTACGCCGGTGCTACCGTATACATGGCCCGACTCATATTATTGAGGGGGTCATGTATGCCGGAAAGCTGTCCACGCCATTGACGATTGTTGTGAGTTCGGTTGGAACTCACTTTAACGTTGGCTCATATTATTGGGGACGTTAAGGGGACAGTCCTTCACGACCCAACATTTATGGGTCATCTTGACACGTGATAGTAAACGGCGTCATATTATTGGGCCCTTACTGGACGTGAGGTGAATACATGGAGGTTTCACCGGTTGCAATCGGAAACTACCTTTTGGGGGTCATGGATGGCTGATATTATTCGGGTCCATGATTGCTTGATTGGGCTCCGTGTACCCACTAAAGAAATTAGCTTTCTCGATTTCATTAGAGGGTGGTGAAATCGTTAAAATAGTGGGAGGGTAATTCATAAAACTTAACGACCTTGTTTTATGTCTTAGCAATTATTTTATATATAGTTAGTGATGATTGTAATAACCCGAAAATTTCAAAATTTCTATTCAATTGAATTCTTAGCTTATCATATATTTCTATTCTCCATGAATAATCAAGGTCTTAAATCAACACCTCTATTTATATATATCTCAATTCCTTCGTCTGCTGATCACCAATCCAGCAGACATGAACAGTAAACAATCTCCCAGCAGGTGCCTTCTCTTTCTTTCGCTAAAACCAGCAGCAACAACCAGTCGAATCATTCACGAGAAAACATCTCAAAAACGACACCGTTCCAACTAACTTAAACGACATCGTTGCGCTCCACCAGTTGGTACATCTATCGCTTGCTACACAACCAAAAGCTGGTACCAGATCTCTTCAAGCAAATACCAACGGCTGGTCAAGCGAAATCAATCAAAACGACGATGCGTTAACTAATCCAAACGACGTCGTAAAGGTTACGTCAGCATCGCTACCACCTGCTGGTTCTCCAGTCGCAATGCATTACTCACAACAACCCCTCGCTGCTGGTTCCAT
>KV011971.1:10357-40329 GCA_001598015.1 Dorcoceras hygrometricum | reverse complement strand
GACATGGTTCGATCTATGATGAGCTTCACTGAGCTTCCGACCTCGTTTTGGGGCTATGCGCTCGAAACAGCGGTCATGTTGTTGAACAATGTCCACACCAAGGCAGTGGATAAGACTCCGTATGAGATATGGATGGGCAAACCACCCAAGTACTCATTTATGAGGATTTGGGGATGTCCTGCTTACGTGAAGCAGACAGTGGGAGATAAGCTGGATACGAGATCCATCTTATGCTACTTCATTGGGTATCCCAAGAATTCCATTGGATACTACTTATACTACCCCAGCGAAATAAAAGTGTTTGTTTCTAGGAATGCCACCTTTATGGAAAGGAAATTTCTACTTAATAGAAAGGGCAAAATAGTAGAACTCGAAGAGGTTCGAGATCCAATAGAAGTACCAAGTGAATCTCCTGCACCTACAGAGCCAATACCAGAAATGGTCGCACCTAGGAGATCCGAAAGGATTCCTAGGGCTCCTGAGAGATATGGTTTTCTCCTTGAAGATGATCAAGGTGATCAAGTTGTTGGATCTGATCCAAGAACTTTCAAGGAGGCAATTTCCGATGCTGATTCTAACTTATGGCTTGAAGCAATGCAGTCTGAGTTTGACTCAATGCATGCTAACCAAGTTTGGACTCTGGTTAACCCTCCCGAGGTAATTGTTCCTATTGGGTGAAAAATGGGTGTACAAGAGGAAACTTGGGCCTGATGGTAAGGTAATGACCTACAAGGCGCGACTGGTCGCGAAAGGTTACACTCAAAGGCAAGGTGTTGACTATGATGAAACCTTCTCGCCGGTCGCAATGTTCAAGTCAATTAGAATTTTGTTACCCATAGCCGCATGGTACGACTATGAGATATGGCAAATGGATGTGAAAACTGCGTTCCTTAATGGAAACATTAAGGAAGAGATCTATACGACGCAGCCTGAGGGTTTTACATCTGTTGGAAGCGAGCATAATGTATGCAAGCTTCAGAGATCGATCTACGGTCTCAAACAAGCATCGCGAAGTTGGAACCTGAGATTCAATGAAACAAGTAAGGAATTTGGTTTCATCAAGAATCCCGAGGAGCCATGCGTTTACAAGAAGGTAGTTAAAAGTGCTGTGATGTTCCTCGTACTTTATGTTGATGACATTCTAATCATTGGGAATGATGTAGGAATGCTGCAGTCAACTAAAGTATGGTTGTCTAGTAGATTTTCGATGAAGGACATGGGTGAAGCATCCTATATTCTTGGAATACAGATCTATCGGGATAGATCTAAACGGATGCTCGGACTCACCCAAGCTACCTACATCGATACCATACTTAAGAGGTTCTCTATGGAAGAGTCCAAGAGAGGACACCTACCTATGTGCCACGGGGTCACTCTATCCAAGTCTATATGTCCAAAGACTGATGAGGAGATAGAGAATATGGCACGTGTACCATATGCCTCGGTAATAGGAAATATGTATGTATGGCATGATCTCGACTAGACCGGATGTCGCGTATGCTCTGAGTGTCACGAGCCACTACCAGGCCAATCCCGGCCAATTGCATTGGAAGGTTGTGAAGGATATTCTTAAGTACTTACGAAGGACTAAGAATATGTTCATGGTCTATGGGGGTGGTGAACTGAAACTGGAAGGCTACACTGATTCTAGCTTCCAGTGTGACGTGGATGATTCGAAATCAACCTCTGGATTTGTATTCATGCTCAATGGTTGTGCTGTCTCTTGGAAGAGTTCCAAGCAAGACACCATCGCGGATTCAACCACTGAGGCTGAATATATTGCAGCATCAGCTGCTGCAAAGGAGGCCGTTTGGATAATGAATTTCGTCCAAGAGTTGGGCGTCATTCCTAATGGAGTTGGTCCAGTCCCGGTGTACTGCGACAACACGGGTGCCATTGCGCAAGCAAAGGAGCCTAGGTCTCACCAAAGATCAAAACACATACTGAGGAAATACCACATAATCCGGGATATGTGGCTAGAGGCGACATAGCAGTTGAGAGAGTCGCCTCTGCAGACAATGGGCCCACGGCTAGCTGTATCCCTGAACCATTGAGGGTCACACAAGTACTGGATTCGAGATTCCCACACGGATACTCAGCTCAATGTGTTGAGCATAGGAAGAGGATTTTGGGAGTACGACTTCCTAAAAAGTCAACAGAGGTCAAATCGTGATTTGCCGATGTTGAGGGGCAAAACGGTCATTTTTCACTGGGGTTCTGAAAAATGGTTTTTCAGATCATGGCATTCAGTTTTGGAAACTGAGTAGATCAGTCCGATCTGATCGGCAATCGGAGTTACGGTGAAGTCTCGATGATGGAGATGAAACGAATGTTCATCCGTTGGACCCGGGCCCGTTGGGCCGGATCCAAATCCATCACTAAGTCTATTTAATATAGACTTAGGACTTAACCTAACATACTAAGCTAATCTTACCCTAAACCTAGTGCATTGAGCGCCGCCCCTCCTCTCCTCATAAACCCGCCCCCGCCGCCACGTGCCGCCGGAAAATCGTTTCCGGCCAATCTTGACGAGGAGAATCCGTCCGCACAGATCTCGTCAGTCCTTCTAGTGCAGGCTGACGAAGGAATCCCGTTTCCGGTCGTGGACCTGATTGACGGATCTACCGCCACCTACCGTGAAGAGCCGACGTTCTTGTAATTCCGGTTGGAGCCAGGCACAAGTGCCAGCAAGGTATTCTTTTGAAACACCTTATGAATGTCATAGAATTCGAATTGTTCATCGTATTGATCGTCTCCCGGCACATGTATTTTCTGTTCTTCCGCTGCCTCGCCGGGGGGCGTGATCCGGATCCCAACATATTTAATATACACTAATGTGATTAAGGCTTAAGCAATTTCATTACATCACAACCTAAACCTAGCCCTAAGCTAGAGAAGCCGCCGCCCCACTCCACGCCTCCTACCTCTCGGCCGCCGCCGGTTGCCACGCACCGCCGCCGCCCGCCTTTGATTGATCGGACTTGCTCCGATCAGTTTTTCGAGGAGAATCCATCCGCGCTGATCTCGTCAGGCCTTCTAGTGCAGACTGACGAAGGAGTCTCCCTTCCGGTCATGGACCTGATTGACGAATCTACAGCCTCCTACCGTGAAGAGCCGGTCTTCTTGTAATTCCGGTTGGAGCCAGGCGCAAGTCGCCAGCAAGGTAATCTACTAAACGCCCTATGAATGGTTCATAGTTTGTAGAAATTTGAATTATATTGAAAGTTTCCCGGCCTAATTTTATTCTTCCGCTGCCTCGCCGGGAGATGGGATCCGGATCCGCCACCGCTTCCCAACAGCCAGCTACCACTGAAGTCCATCACAACAGCTCTCAACATATCCTCTAAATCTGGAAAGTCCTCTCCGATTGGCCATCTGTTTGGGGGTGATACGCTGTACTCATAGCCAATCTAGTTCCCAAAGCTGTTTGCAAACTCTTCCAAAACCTGGAAGTAAATCTCAGATCACGATCTGAAACAATCGAGACTGGCACACCATGCAAACGCACCACAAAATCTATGTACAGCTTCGCCATCTTCTTCAAAGAATAGCTCATGTTGTATGGAATGAGTGCGCAGACTTCGACAATCTGTCTACCACAACCCACACAGCATCACAACCTCTGCTGGAACGGGGCAAATGCGTGACAAAATCCATAGTTATGTGCTCTCAATTCCATTCGGGCACTTCTAAGCTATGCATCAAACCACCAGGTTTCATCCTCTATGCCTTAACTTGCTGACAATTCAAACATCGGGCTACAAAATCAGCAACATCACTCTTCAAACCTGCCCACCAGTAATGCTGCTTCAAGGCATGATACATCTTCCTTGCACCAGGATGGACACTGTATCGACTGCAGTGAGCTTCTCGAAAGATCTCTTCTTTAAGATCAATCAGATTTGGCACAACAAGCTTGCCACAAAACCTCAAACAACCATTAGAAGAGACAGAATACTCCTCAAGCTGTCCAGCTCTCACCTTCAGCTTCAACTCATGGATGGATGGATCAGTCCTCTGAGCTGCTCTAATGCTAGCAACAATCTGTGGCTCAACTTGAAAAGAAGACCACAACATAATCCTCAGCGGGGTAAAACCTCCAACCATTAGTGCTAAGATGCTCATGGACCTTCGAAATCTGCATCGAAGCCAGCATCGCTACTTGAGCCTTTCTGCTCAATGCATCAACAACTACATTCATCTTCCCAGGCTGGTATTTGATCTCAGAATCAAAATCCTTTAGCAGCTCCATCCATCTACGCTGTCTCATGTTCAAATCTGACTGATAAAATAGATACTGATGACTCTTGTGGTCGGAGTACACCACAAACTGCTCACCATACAGGTAGTGGTGCCAAATCTTCAAAGCAAAAACCACTGCTGCTAACTCCAAATCATGAAACTGGTAACGCAGGCGCAGAAGTTAGCTTCTCTTTGAGCAATAGAAAACTACTCTTACATTGCTCAGTCCAAAAAAACGCGCTTGTCTTTCTGAGTCAACTGCGTCATTGGCTTAGCTATACTAGAAAATCCTTCTATAAAGCGCCGATAATAGACATCCAATCCTAAGAAACTATGAATCTCAGCAACACTCTTGGGTCGCTCCTAGTTAAGAACAGCCTCAAACTTACTGGGATCCACAGAAATACCATCAACAGAGATCACATGACCCAGAAACACAACGCGGTCCAACCAAAACTCGCACTTGGAGAACATAGCATACAACTGTGAGTCTCGAAGCTTCTGAAAAACCAGCATCAAATGCTCTTTATGCTGAAACGGAGTCTTAGTGGACACCAAAATGTCATCGATAAAAACAATAACAAACTGATCGATGAACTCTCTAAAGACTCTATTCATCAAGTCCATGAAAACTGCGGGAGTATTCGGCAAACCAAAAGGCATACTAGGAACTCATAATGCCCATACCTCATACGAAACGCAGTCTTCTCTACATCCTGCTCTCGGATGCGCAACTGATGATACCCAGAACGCAGATCGATCTTCGAAAACACAGCAGAACCCTGAAGCTGATCAAACAAGTCATCGATCCTAGGCAAAGGGTACTTATTCTTCACCGTCGCTTTGTTAAACTGCCTAAAGTCGATACACATTCTCATCGACCCGTCCTTCTTCTTGACAAACAAGATAGGCGCTCCCCACGGGGACATGCTAGGCCTAATGAATACCTTCTCCAACAAATCACTAAGCTGCTCCTTAAGCTCCCTCAACTCAGCAGGCGCTAAACGATACAAAGCACGCGAAATTGGAGCTGTACCAGGTACCAACTCAATGCTGAAGTCTATCTCCCGCCTCGGAGAAAAACCAGGAATCTCCTCCGGAAACACATCCGGGAAATGTCGAACTACAGGGACTCTACTAAGATCTACGCTCGAAGAATAAGACACATCTAAGGCATAGATCATGAAACCAACATTCTCAAACGAAAACGGGCTAAACATCTCCATCGCAGAGACTAAAGGGATCTTCAACTGGGAATCTTGGCCGTATAAATTCTATTTCTCGCCAGACTGGGGCCTAAATCGCACAACGCCATGGAAACAATCCACAGTGGCCCTATAACTAGACAACACGTCCATTCCCACTATACAGTCAAAATCCCACATCACTAGCCTGATCAGGTTGGCTAACAACAAACTCTCGCCAAACCTAAGAACACCATTCAACAAAATCTCCTGGAACAGGCTCGCGCCGGCCGGAGTCGCAACAGATACAACATCACACAAGGTAGTGGTATGCAAACCATGCTCAACCACAAATGCATCAGAAATAAAAGAATGCGACGCTCCTGTATCAAACAACACACGCGTAGGAAAATCAAAAACAAAGCAAGTACCTTGGATAATCCCACCGCCCGGTGTGCCTTCCGCTTGCTCCCTGGTCATGGCGTTCACTTGGGAAAACTGAGGTCCAAAAAACTGAGGGTGGGAAGACTGTCCAAACTGCGAAGGACCAGGCTGCTGAAACGGCCTAAACTGAGGCTCTCCTAACCTCTGATGCTGAACAGGAAAAGCAGAACGACATCTAGACGATCCACCTCGACCCTGCGGTGGAGCTGCGATATGCTGCGATCCAGACAAAGGACACACTCTAGCAATATGTCCGTACTGACCACAGACATTACAAGAACCCTGCATGCCTATACACTGCGTTGTAGGGTTCTTTCCACCACACTGGCCACAATACTCAACCTTGGTACCACCGCTGCTGGAACTACCAGAGCCAGAAGAACTAGAACCAGACTTTGTCAGGCCTTGTGCTTACAACAGAGTAAAATCATACAACACATGCGGAAGCTATTAAAAAGCGGGTAAAATTTTTGCTTTTGGCCTGACGGTTTAAAACAATATAATTAAAAATACAACGATACTCAAAATATATCCCAGTTTATAAAAACAACCAAACGCGGCTACCAGCCAACAATACACAGTATAGCATAACAACAACCAACAACATGTATCAGACTCCATCAACAAGATACAACGACAAAGCGCAGGGCATCCCCTGGCTAACAGAACTGATACATATTAATATGCTATACACTATTGGGATACTCTAACCACCTCCTGGGGCACCTCCAGCTGGGTTAATACCACGGCCAACTGTAAAACCTGGATTCCCTGAAAACAACACAAGCAAGGAAAACAACCAAGCCCCAGAGGGACATGGGGTAAAACCCCAGTACGGAGAGCAACTGAAATAGCTAAAGGAAATGCATAAGATAAAATGCAGATGCTATGCATGAGACACCGGATAACAGCTGAAGGCTACAACCAACAAGGGAGCCAAGGAACTCAAACATAGCTCCAAAAGATCTGCAACGAATCTGTGGCCACTGGGTGTGTTCAAAGTGTGGTAATGAGCCACTCGCCTTGACACAACACCCAAATACCAGATGCATCAAACAACTCAACCTGCCGTTGCCTCGCCCATGAACTGTGGTAGTTAACCACTCGGTGCATGGCAGCTAACAGATCCCAGCAGGGAGATGAGAGTGTGGTATTGCCGCTCGCCCTCGCATCCTGGTAAGAAACAACAGCAATACAACGGAATAAAAAGCAATGGCTGCAACTAAAATCTGAATGCAATATGGAAAATGTGTGTATGCATAAACACGGCAGCTAAAATCAACAGCAATCACATATGCACACAGCAACATCCACGACAATGCACAAACAGCCATCCAACATTAATCTCACGCCAACTCCCAGCTACCTCAAGCTCAGATCCGTACCTCAATACTACGCAACAATTACCACAAAGGGATCCCGAGAAATCTGGTTAAAAACCTACTAAACAACGAAGCATAATTCTCAGGGATGCTAACAGAAGCTCACGGCTGGGAGCTACGCTCAACCAACGTAATCACTATCAATACAACTTAACTGGAAGCTTAAATCAAGGCTAGGAACAAGATTTCATCGCAAGAGAACGAAGTTCTACCTGAACTATGAAATGCACGAACTAAACAGCAACTTCGTGCTTTTTCTCCAGCCAACAACAGCCTCCAAAATTGGTATGGAATGGAAGAGCTTCTGGAGAGGAGTCCAACGCTACCTTGAACGTGCCAAACGGTGGCCAAAAATGACGGGAATTCGCCGGAGAAACTCACGGTGAACAGTAACCTAGGGTTCGAAGCGAAGAGAAACAATCGGGAGAATATTTCGCTAAGTATGGGAATCTAATAAACCAATTGAAGACCAAGTCTTCCAATATATATACACTTCTCAACTGCTGATAACAGATCCCACCGACAAACCAGTCGACACTCGCTGAAAATAGAACCAGCAGATGCAAAACAAACCAGCTGCTGAATCTCTCCAACAACGCTATAAAAACGGCGTCATGGCAACTTAACTAAACGACGTCGCACAGCTTAAGTCATACTATATGTCAAAGCTGGTCGCCCAAAACCAGCGACTGGATTTCTCTCACAACGCAACATATCCTTGCAGCTGGTACCAGACGCGACATCAAAACGCAGCGTTTCAACTAAGTAAAACGACGTAGCTTCGTACACGTCAGCAAATCTACTGAACTACACAAAAGCAACGACTGGTCCCCTAGCACTAACCAAAACGACGTCGCCTCCACTAATCCAAACGACAGCGTTTTGCACTCGCTACAGGAGCTTGCTGCTAACAGATAACACCCAGCAGATACCTCACAAAACGTCGCCGTTTTGAAATTCCTTAGTGCTCTCTGCTGAAATCCACGTAAGCGTTGGTTCTGGCAGATCCTACCCAACGCACGCCTAAGATACTATCTGCTGGCAGACTTTTCCAACGACTGGTTACTCAACACAAAACGACGGTGTTTCGATCTCCCGCAATACAATTACACTCTACGACTGGCTTTCACTACCAACCAGCTGCTAACTCACAAATACCAAAATTACGAAAACTTTCAAAATTCTTATAACCGATTAATCTAACATTAATCTTCCAATAAATCCAGGTCTCACAGACTTCTTCTTAAACTGCTTACCACGAGGCCTAAACCTCTGATGACCAAACTGTTGGGCTACCTGTTGCTGCTGTTGGGGTGGCTGAGACGACTGCACTGACTGGGAAGGTTGCGCTCCCTGAACCACTGGACGACTACTCTGCGCCACCCGCAGCCTACCACGTGACCGACGGTTCCTCAAACCTTCCTCGATGTCGATCGCACAGTCAACCGCCTCTGCATAGCTCTTCGTCAAGCTAGCCAAAACCAAGGAATACAACTCCTCGTTCAACCCCTCAAGAAACCTAGTTCTCTTCGCTCTCTCCCGACCAGAAACATGTGTGTTAAGATAAAATTTATAGTTTTGGTGATAACAAAATAAGACAAGAATTGGACTTAACGATGACGTTCGAAGCAATCAGGCTTTGTGGATTTCTGATATGTTATTGGGTTACAGATTTGGTCAGATTTGGGTTCTGAAATAGTTGGGTTATCGGGTCAGGTTATTCAGTCTATCGGGTCAGATTTCTACTGTTGAGAGTGCTCTACGAAGAATCATGATATCTGCCAACAGACTTTGTTATTCTATCAGCAATGATATCTGCCAACAGACTTCGTTATTGAGCAGCGATGGTATATGTCAACAGATATCGTAACAGTGTGTAGTGATGGTTGCTGTCAACAGAAATGCAGATACTTTTAACTATGACAGCTATGTATTCGAACAGCGATGAGCTATTCAATCGTCTTCGAGAAAGAAAGGTTTATTCAACAGAATAAGCTTCAGGCACAAACGACGAATTGATTCAAACGCGATCTTTTTCATATTGGAGAGAATCAATGGTCTCGATCATATCGTACAATTACCTGGAATTAAGGAGACAACTGTCAGTACTATTTTGGGTAAATAGTACACAATATACAGATGATGTTTTACGGTGTTTGCACAAATATGGAAAGACGACAATTTGGCTGACGAAGCACAATTTGCCTTAGTGGAGCAGTATACATCGTAATCGTGATTTGTTGAAGATTTACAGAGCAAAATATCTTTTATGACCGTTGAGAGCAAAGGGTATAAATAGCAGAAATTTGAATTGAAGAAGCTCTCAATTACTCTCAACTCTTTGTCATTCTCGACATTCGTCGTTCTCATTATCTCTGCGTATCACACATTGAAGCTATCTCTCAAAAGCTCACAAAAACTCGAAGAACACAAGTGTTGATTTACACAGAAAATATCTTCGAGTTCATCTTCTGGTTCACCGTGTCGAATCAAGTTTCTTAGCTTAGAAACCAGAAGATTTACAGCACTCACAATCATTGTATTTCACTGTCATATTTTATTGAGTCTGTAACAAACGTGCTACACAAAAGCCGTTTGACAAAAATATCAAGTGTTGTAAACAGCAGCTGCGACTGCTTTGTGATTGGTGTTGCTAGGAGTTCACCTTGAGCGAGGCTCGGTGATTGGGTGTTTGCAGAAGGCATGTAACCATCAAATTTTCTAGTTGAACCTTCCTGAAAAGGAAGAAGGGGAGACGTAGGATATTGATATCCGAACTTCCATAAACAAACTCTCGACCCTTACTCTTTTATATTATCGCATTTACTTATTGCTCTGACTGTTCACAAATTAATCGACTTCTTTCCGCACTTTTTGTTAGTCGAGAAATTTGACTTTAAACTGAGATCCTTAAATCTGGTAACTCGGATTTTAGTTAAGCGGGTGCTTGTAAAAATATTTTAAAAGGTTTCGAAAATTTGAAAATACCAAGATTTCATTCAACCCCCCCCCCCCCTTCTGAACTCTTGCAGCTGTTTTTTGAACCACATTGATCCTATCAATTGGTATCAGAGCCTGCGCATCTCAGTATTGAACAGTTGTTGTTTGTGCTTTATCATATATTAAAATTTCAACTTCTCACAACAAGATTCCTATGTTTTCTAAGGAGGATTATGACGACTGGAAGATTCGCATGCAAGCTCATCTGGCTGCTCAGAATGACGACATGTGGTCTGTTATCATAGAAGGACCGCTGAAAATAATGAATCCAAACCTAGCTTTTGCAATTCTAACGGTGAGCCTCAGTTTCTGGAGAAGAGCAGACATGAGTACACTAATGAGGATAAAAATAAGGCGAATCTAGACAATGTGGCCAAGGATATTCTCTTCAAGACGCTGGACAAGGACAAAAACATGTTCAGTAAGATCAAAACTTGCGCCACAGCTAAAGATATTTGGGAAAAGCTGACTCAAATATGTGAAGGAAATGACGAGAAGAAAGAGAACAAGTTGAATGTGGCTCAGCAGAAGTACGAGTCGATAAAGATGAAAGATGGAGAGACGATGACGGAGTTCGATGAAAGATTCAGTGCTGTTGTTATTGAGTTGATGAGTCTTGGCAAAGAATATAGCAACAAGGAGCTAGCGTTGAAGGTGATGAGAGCGTTTCCCAGGGAGTGGGACGTGAAGACGATGGCGATGCATGAATCAAAAGTCTGAACAAGCTGGAGCTTCACGACTTGTTTGCAAACCTTAAAGCTTATGAGTTCGAATTGGAGACAAGAGCTTAAGCTGCTCCATCAACATCCCAGCCGACAAAAGCATTAGCAGCTACAACTACTGAACAGTGCTCTCCAAGCACTAGCAAAACGGCTGATCAACTCAGCGACGACGTCATGTACCTCTTCGTTAAGAAGTAGGAGCTAGCGTTGAAGGTGATGAGAGCGTTTCCCAGGGGATGGGACGTGAAGACGATGGCGATGCATGAATCAAAAGTCTGAACAAGCTGGAGCTTCACGACTTGTTTGCAAACCTTAAAGCTTATGAGTTCGAATTGGAGACAAGAGCTTAAGCTGCTCCATCAACATCCCAGCCGACAAAAGCATTAGCAGCTACAACTACTGAACAGTGCTCTCCAAGCACTAGCAAAACGGCTGATCAACTCAGCGACGACGTCATGTACCTCTTCGTTAAGAAGTTTGGGAAATACTTGAGAAGATCTTTCAACCCTTCTACTCCTTATAATAATTTTCATAAATATGATAAAGTTAATGCCGATTTGAATTGTTATAACTGTCATCGTCCAGGGCACTTTGCAGCTGATTGAAATAGGCCAAATAAGGAGGACAGATCCAGGGATGACAAGAGAACTGATGATAGATACAGGAGAGATGAAAAGAAGGAGAATCGATACAAGCGAGATGACAAGATAGATGAGAGAACTGTCGACAGATCCAAGGATAGATCCAAGGACAGACGGATGAGGACAAGAGGTGATAAAAGACCTAGACACAAGAATGATCGCAAAGTACTGATGGCTGAAGAAAGCACCAAGAGTTGGGCTGATACAGATTCAGGTTCTTCATCCAGCAGTTCCTCATCAAGCGATAGTGAACAGGAGGAAGTTCACTGTCTCATGGCTGACCAGACATCTGATGATGAGGTATTCTACTTCTCTAACATTGAATTTACACGATAAGACCTTGTCAGTGCACTTAATGATATGGTCAAAGAGTACAGGAAGCTTTCTCACACATTCGAGGAAGTTAAGGCTGAAAACGTTGATTTGAAAAATGGCTCAGCTGAACCAAGTGCTGTTGAACTTGGTGAAGCTTACAGTTTGAAAATCGAGTTGAGTAAGCTGATGGCTGAGAATGAACTATTGAGAAATGAATCTAGTGAGCTCAAAGCTGAAATTGAAAAATTGAATTTTGACAATGAGCTCCTGGACCAAGTCTTCTGCTTCTCTTTATAAGCTATTTGGAATTCAGAAGCCAGCGAGTGATAGAACTGGCTTGGGTTTCAATAATAGTGAAAGCAGTGAAGGAGAAACAAGTACTCAGTCACAGCTGGTTTACGACAAGTTCAATAAGATGAGCTTTGTCAAAGCCAGTGTGACATATGACAGCTGTGAGTCGATGACATATAATGACCAGACCTCTCAGAAGTTGAACCATAAAGGAAAAGCTGGTATCGGCTATCAAAGACATGAGAATTCCAAGCCCAGTTGGCTAAAGAACAAATTGGACAATGATAAAGCGAAAGATGGATCTAAGTCGTTTGTTCCTAACCAGCCAAGGCGCAATTCAACGAAGGTAAAATCTGGTTGGAGAAAGGTTTAGCCGAGGAGGGATCTAAATGGTCAGAATATGAAATCAACACTCAATGGATCTCACCGTAATTTTGCACAGACCCTAACGGACTCTAGTACTGGAAAAACTGTTAAGGTAATTCAAGTATGGGTCCCGAAAGGGGTAATCCGATCTGGACCCAAGTAAAATTGGGTACCAAAAGCTGTTTTTATGATTGCAGGATAACGGGTACGAACCAGCTGATGTATCAACTTTGTGGTACCTGGACAGCGGCTGTGCGCGACACATGACAGGAAACCAAAAGCTGCTATCAGACGTCATACCTCACAAAGGAGCAAAAATCGTGTTTGGTGATAATGCATACGGTAACACTTTGGGTAAGGGTAAGCTTATCCACGATAACATCTTTATTTCAGACATCTTAGTTGTTGATAATTTACGTTATAATTTGATTAGCATTAGTCAGCTATGTGACAAGGGTTACATAGTTAAGTTTCAACAACACACTTGCACAGTTCAGAGTGCAAATGGTCTGACTGTATTGATAGGTAAACGTTCGGGGAATACCTACATTATCGATTGGTCAGAGCAGTTGAAATCTGAACAATTGTGCCTTGCAGCTGACTCTTCCAAGAGTTGGCTGTGGCATCAAAGAATGAATCATCTAAACTTCAAAACACTTGCCAAATTGAGTCAACATGATATGGTTTCTGGTATGCCAAAAATCAATTTTTCTAAGGACAAGGTTTGTGCCGCTTGTCAGCTGGGAAAGCAAATTAAATCTACTTTCAAAAAGAAAGGCGGTAAACGTTCTTCCCGTAGCTTAGAGCTTTTACATATGGATCTTTTTGGTCCTATACCCGTAACTAGCTTAGGGGGAACGAACTACACCCTTGCAGTTGTTGATGATTTTACAAAATATACTTGGGTGTTCTTTTTAAAAGCAAAATCTGAAACCGCCGACCAGCTGATACGCCTTTTAAAACGTTTGCAAAATGACAAATCTTGTTCAGTCAACCGAATAAGAAGTGATCGTGGTACTGAGTTTTTAATTCAAAAATTGACTTCTTATTTGGAAGACTTAAGGATAAAGCATGAGCTTTCAGCAGCTAGAACTCCTCAGCAGAACGGGTTAGCTGAGAGGAGAAATCGTACTTTAAAAGAAGATGCTAGGTCTATAATTGCTTATTCTGGTATTTCACAAAAATTTTGGGCAGAAGCAGTTAACACAGCATGTTATACTCAGAACAGATCTATAGCCTTTTAAAACGTTTGCAAAATGACAAATCTTGTTCAGTCAACCGAATAAGAAGTGATCGTGGTACTGAGTTTTTAATTCAAAAATTGACTTCTTATTTGGAAGACTTAAGGATAAAGCATGAGCTTTCAGCAGCTAGAACTCCTCAGCAGAACGGGTTAGCTGAGAGGAGAAATCGTACTTTAAAAGAAGATGCTAGGTCTATAATTGCTTATTCTGGTATTTCACAAAAATTTTGGGCAGAAGCAGTTAACACAGCGTGTTATACTCAGAACAGATCTATGATTAATAGGATGCATGATAAAACCCCATATGAGATCTGGCATGGCAAGAAACCTGATATATCTTATTTCAGGGTGTTTGGGTGCAGATGTTTTATTCATAATAATGGCAAAAAGCACCTAACAGCTTTTGAACCAAAATCTGATGCAGGTATCTTTTTAGGATATTCAGCTGTTAGCAAAGCTTATCGCATATTCAACAACAGAAGTCTAACAGTTGAACAATTTGCACACGTGGTGTTTGTCGAGACAATCTTTAGATCCAACTCAGCTGCAAGCCTACATGATTTGTGTTCACGTCTGGAATAGACAAGTCTTGATGACTCAGATGATGACGTGGCTCCACAAAGATATTCAGCAGAGATGGAACCAGCACTGGACACACCACACACTAACGCGCCTCTAGATCTGACAAGTAATCCAGTAGTAATCGATTTAACTAACGTTGACTCTACGCAGGATCAGATCTCGCCAGGTGTACCAGCTGTTGGAGGAGGAGCAACCAACCTTCAACCAGCTGTTTCTCAACCAGTTGTTGATCCAACAGATGCGTCTCAACCAGATGGTGCTCAATCATATGTTATGCAAAAAGACCTCTCTATACATCAATCAACAGCTGACGCATCAGCCGCAAGCACTTATTGAAGTAACCCGAAATTTCAAAATGCTATTCAACTAAATTATTAGCTTATCATATATTTTTATTCTCCATGAATAATCAATGTCTTGAATTCTTAATTAAAATTACATCATAAGTAGCCATTATGTAGCTAATTATTGTCCAATTATGACCATAAAGTGGTGTTTAATGGCCATAAAGAGGTGACCCTTAAAATTCCCCAACCTTTCCTATATATAGAACACCTCAAAGATGAAGAAAGGTACTCTACAAACATCAAGAATCCTGTCAAAATCGTGCAAGAGGCTATCCCATTTCAAAAACAAGAGGTTGAAGTTTTGAGCATTCCAGCAACAATCTGAAGGCCTACTGTCCGGAACCTATTGCCACTGCTCCATTTCTTAGAATCTGATCTCCACCGTCCAGAATTTGCTTCTCTATGTTTTGAATACTAGGTAAAAATCAAATTCCAATCCAACGGTTATAATTACGTAAATAAAATTCGCAAGAATGCTCCACAGATTACATGTGAGGAAACTGCATCTTCTGTTTATCATATTCAACTGATTTCAAACGGCCTTTATTTCCGATCTTCACCGTTCATATGTTACTTCGTTGTGTCCTGAATACGGTGTCCAAATTTCATTCCAATCCAACGGCTAGATTTTTGTTAAACCCATTTTCCATAATTATGTACAGATTCCATACGATAAATCTGCGGCTCTTGTCCATCACTTAGAAACGGCTGCAAATTTCCTCTAAAAACGATCTTGACCGATCAAAAGTTATGTCATCATGTTTCACATATGATGTTCAAATTTCATCCTGATCCAAAGGTTATATTTTACTAAAATTCCTTTTGGATTCTACTGTACCAAATATTTACGATAAAACTATAGCTTCGATTCGTCGTCCCGATATGGATTCAAATGGCTTACAAATCCGATCTATTCCGTTCACAATTTTTTTTTCTCCTTTTGTGAACAAGCCAACCAACCTTGAGCTTAATCCGAGAGTTCCGTATACCGAAAACGCTTATGAAATATCGGTGATTTTCATAAGTATGTAACGTCTGAAGATATCTATATTCGTGATCCACTTCAAGTAGCAACCAGATACGGAATCAAGCATTGACACCATATTTCTTATGTTTTGAGCAGTAATCAAGTAAGTGGGTTTTTGCTATTATATTCGTTTTATATATTATATATATATTATCCATGTAAGAATTCAGTTTTGAACCTACTGTTCGAGCACTTTTCTGTTCAGATCTCTGTTTCATTTCAAGCTCTGTTTTGCACTGATATTTATGTCGTAATATGGGTCTACGGAATATTCCGCACTCTGGGTTACTTGGTGTAACCACATGGCCTCGACCCCTTAGAGGAATAAAAATTAGGGACTGATCAGTAAACCATAGACACGAAGTAATTATCAGTGCCTTTCTGCTAGCCTTCTGTTAAGTTCTGTCATGCTCTGTTAAGCTCTGTTATGCTCTGTTATGCTCTGTTATGATATTTGTTATTCAGTATATGTATATGAATATTTGTTATGCTCGAATGGTATCCCCCACTTGCTGAGTGTTTCCCCAAACACTCACCCATTACTTCTCCACCCAGATAAGAATGAAGAACATGTTGAAGAAGAGGAACAAGATCTGTTTTGGGGCTGGTGAAGACTCTGCTTTTCTTTGTTAATGTAATTTTCGCTTCCGCACTTTGTTATTCAATTTCTCCGATTTTCAGTTGTCAAGACGATCATTTTGATTATGTAATAGACTGGTTTTGAGCTGCACTATGAGGCTTGATGTTTTGTAATGAATAATTATTAAACATCGCCGATGTTCACGTCCAGGCCCGGTCTCGGGGCGTGACACTTATCAACTGGTATCTAAACCAATAGCTTATGAACTAGACGCAAGCACTTCATATCAGTTGGTATCAAGACCAACAGCTGATGCATCAGTAGCAAGCACCTCATATCAAGAGATATCCAGACCAACAACTGATACAAGAGCTGATCCAAGCTCACATCTGGAACAACCATCTCAACAACTGGAACCTGACGCACAAGCCAATAACGAAGAATATCAATTTGTGTCAGTTGATCCAGTTGTTGCAATCCAGCCAGACACTCAAATGCAACAAGGATCAAATCCCATTGGATCTGATCTCCGGTGGAATAAAAATCATCCACCTGAGCAGGTCATAGGTAACATTTATTCTCCTGTTCGCACACGAGGCCAGCTATCACATGATCATTTTGATTCTGCATTCATCTCTCACATAGAACCTAAGCAAATAGATGAAGCCTTAGCTGACCCCAGTTGGATAGATGCAATGCAAGAAGAATTAAATCAGTTTAAGCGCAATAACGTATGGCAACTTGTACCTAGACCCTCTAATCATTCAGTCATAGGAACTCTATGGGTCTTTAGGAATAAACTGAATGAAGATGGCGTAGTTACTAGAAACAAAGCTAGGCTGGTAGCGCAAGGATTTAGGCAGATGGAAGGTATAGATTTTGATGAGACCTCGCACCAGTAGCTAGATTAGAAGCCATCCGCATGTTTCTTGCATATGCTGCATTTAAAGACTTCAAAGTCTTTCAGATGGATGTTAAGAGTGCATTTATTAATGGCATCTTAACAGAGGAAGTGTATGTTGCACAACCTCCTGGCTTCGTAAATCATACACATCCAGATTATGTTTATAAGTTGGATAAAGCTCTATATGGGTTGAAGCAAGCACCCAGAGCTTGGTATGATACACTGTCAAAATTCCTTATTGAGCATGACTTCACGATAGGCACAGTATGTTTCTTGCATATGCTGCATTTAAAGACTTCAAAGTCTTTCAGATGGATGTTAAGAGTGCATTTATTAATGGCATCTTAACAGAGGAAGTGTATGTTGCACAACCTCCTGGCTTCGTAAATCATACACATCCAGATTATGTTTATAAGTTGGATAAAGCTCTATATGGGTTGAAGCAAGCACCCAGAGCTTGGTATGATACACTGTCAAAATTCCTTATTGAGCATGACTTCACGATAGGCACAGTAGATAAGACATTGTTTAAATTTGTAAAAGAGGAGCATGTTTTATTGGTACAAATCTATGTCGATGATATTATTTTTGGGTCAACTAACCCCAAACTGTGCCAAAAGTTTTCAAAGTTGATGTAGGATAAATTTGAGATGAGTATGATGGGGGAGCTGACGTTCTTTCTGGGCTTACAAGTACGACAGCTGGAGAATGGAATCTTCATTAACCAGGCTAAATACACGAAAGAACTGCTGAAAAAGTTTGGCATGGACAATTGTTCAGCAGCTGCTACCCCAATGAGCTCTTCAATCAAGATGGATAAAGACGAAGCTGGAACTGACATTGAGGTATCACTTTATCGCGGTATTATAGGCTCTTTGCTTTATTTAACTGCTAGCAGACCAGACATCATGTTTGCTGTCTGTATGTGTGCTAGATTCCAAGCAAAGCCAAAGCAATCACATTACATAGCCGTAAAAAGGATTTTAAAATATCTTAAGGGTACTTCCAACGTGAGTCTTTGGTATCCCAAAGATTCAGGCTTTCAACTAATCGTTTATAGTGATGCAGACTACGCAGGATGCAGGATTGATCGCAGGAGCACAAGTGGAACGTGTCAATTCTTAGGAGATCGATTGATTTCCTGGTTTAGTAAGAAGCAGACGTCGATCGCAACATCAACAGCTGAAGCGGAGTACCTAGCTGCTGGCTCAAATTCTTTGGATACAACATCAGCTAAAGGACTCAGGCATCGATGCTTCTGAAGCGCCTATTCTCTGCGACAACACTAGTGCGATCGTGATCACCCAGAATCCTGTACTGCATTCAAGAACGAAGCACATCGACATCAGGCATCATTTTATAAGGGACCACATGCTAAAGAAGGACGTCCGGTTGGAGTACGTGTCGACTGAACAGCAAGTAGCTGACATCTTCACAAAGCCTCTACCAGACGCTAAGTTTTCTTACTTTAGAAACATATTAGGTCTCTTAGAACTACCATAAGCTGTCTGTGCTAACGCATTGCAGGTTGAACAGTGTTGCTTACGTCAGCTACGAGTCTTCTGTTCAGGGGGAACGCAAAGACTGTGAGGCTCACGGCTCACAATTAATCTTCTAATCTCATCTTATGGGCATTTTATTAGCGTCTAATTTAAACTTCGAATTTGAATGGTGAAATCTAAAAACATACTTTATTTTTTTTTATAAGTTGGTCCCAAAAGCTGGTCCTGGGTAACAATACAGAACTGGTTTTGCGCTTCAAACACTATTTATGTAGAAACAGAACAAAACAGTACAAGGAGTTATTACATGCTACGTTTGCTTAACACAAAAGCTGACCAGCAGTAGCAATAGCAAAACCAGATTTCATCCTAACGCTAACTATATCAAGGCTATGCTAACAACATATCTCTATAAGTTCTTCATTTTAGCTCCTCATCTATGTAGTCAACTCTCAATACCCATGCCCAACTCAATTCAGCTCTCGCCTACCTGTTGTCATGAACACACACAAAACAAAACAACAGACGGATAACTCCGGTGAGAATCATCTCAGTATAATCAACAAATATATGCAGTAGAACATGTAACACATATCAATCAGTATCAGTTCTATGATTCAATGCAATGAATCTATCTCAGTTCGTCGTTCCAGAATTGATTCCATTTCACATCAACGCCATCAAGATTCGTAACCGATCTTGACATGGATATCCATCTATCGAAGTTAACTCCAACTTCGAAAATCAGGTCATCTCAGTCCTGGGCATTAGAATCAATTCATATTCTCTTCATGTTATGCAATATCATGCAAATATAAAAGACCCACTACCTATGATGGATCAACACATAAAACGACAGTTCTAATTCAAGAACAGTAACTACAGAGTATGTGATTTCATCGAGATAACTCAAGAAATATCATTTCTGAGTAATCTAATCCCTGACTCTCACTGTCAAATTATACCTTCGTTAATCTCTTCTATTTTTTCTTCGGTTCTCTTGCAATTGTTCCCAGTCACTCACAGAGTCAAATCCTGAAGTCTGTAGCAAGAGTTACAAGGATTTCGAATTCAATCCTATTTATAGACAACGGTCTCTGCTTTTCTGCAGCATTTCCAATGTGTTCAATTCGAATTCCACGTGTCATGCTGAGTCTTTATATATCACCATAGGATAAACTCCCACCGCTTCGAAACCCAGCTCCTTAGATCAATGCTTATAGTTTATCAACTGTTCTTCGTGATTCAAAGCAATTCTCACGACTGGTGTTAAAAATTCTCACGGCTGGAAGCAGTAGCTATATTCAGTTGTTGAAATATCCAGTTACAACGAAACCAGCTTTCACAACCAACCAGTCGCAACATAACCAGCTTTTACAATCAGCTGTCATAACTAAGAATAACAATCAGTCGCTGGTTTTCAATATCAAAACGACGCTGTACCAACTAACCCAAACGACGTCGCAACATACCAACAGCTGATTTCAGACTTCTACTGAAAGAACTCACTGCTGGTTACACTAACTAATTCAAACGGTGTCGTATCGTGATTACTGTTTCATAAATCAAAACGACGTCGCGTGTGTCCACGACTGTTTAAACCAGCAGACACAACAAACCCTCGACTGTTTTCAAATCAAAAGCTGGACAACCAGTCCTTACATCAAAACGCTGCGTTCCCATTAATTCAAACGACATCGCATAACTGACGTCATCAAATCTGGTTGCTAACTCTCTCGCAAACCAGCTGCAAGCTACAGTAGCGTTGACTGGTGTTGACGTCTGGGAATCAAATTATGCGCATCGACTGGTTCTCTTAACACTATCAAAACTATACCGTTTTATTATATGCTCGCGCCAATTCACGCAACGCACCAGACTTCATTTAAAACGACAGCGTTTTACTTAAACAAAACAGATTCCTCCTACAGTTCCTTAATTCGTTTCGAACCTCGACCAGCTTTCACCTGGGAGAGTTCTAATTCGAAGCATAACATTTCCAGAAGAAATTCGAGAATCCTCAATCAGACTTCATCACTCATCTCATGTTCAAAATGTCCAATTTCCTTACTCACTTCCAAATAATCTCGGGCATTACATTTCTCCCCCTCTAAGATCTGAGTTCGTCCTCGAACTCATCAGCAGTCTCTATATATACACAAGAACAACGAAATACGTGAAATGTGGAAATCGGAATAAGAGCTAACCTCATTGGAAAAGATAAGGAAATCGTTGTTTCATATCTTCCTCAACTTCCCATGTAGCTTCTTCTACTCCATGTCGATTCCATTGAATCTTCACCAATGGAATAACCTTTGTTCGAAGTTGTTTTTCCTTTCGATCAAGAATTTGTATCGGCTGTTCAAAATAACTCAAAGTCTCATCGAGTTCAGCTTCTTCAGCAGGAATAACATGAGATACATCAGGTAGATATTTCCTTAGCATCGATACATGAAAGACATCATGTATACCAGCCAACGATGGAGGTAAGGCAAGTCGATAAGCAAGATCGCCTATCTTCTCAAGAATTTCATAAGGACCAATGAATCTTGGAGAAATTTTCCTTGTTTACCAAATCTGATTGTACCTCTAAAAGGAGAAATTTTCAAAAATACCATGTCCCCTGTTCCAAAACTCAAAGGCCTACGCCTGATATTAGCATACTTCGCTTGCCTATGCTGAGCAGTTCTCGTCTTCTGCTGAATTAACTTCACTTTCTCAGTCATTTCTCTAATCAAATCTGGTCCCAATTCAGGTACCTCCGATACATCATCCCAATATAATGGTGAACGACATTTTTTTCCATACAACGCTTCAAACGGAGCCATTTCAATACTGGTTTGATAGCTATTGTTATATGAAAATTCCACTAATGGTAATGAATCTTGCCATGAAATACCAAAGTCCAATACTACTGCTCTAAGCATATCCTCAAGAGTTTGAATTGTTCTCTCAGATTGTCCATCAGTTTGAGGATGATATGCAGTGCTTAGATGTAGTTTTGTACCCAAAGCGTGCTGCAAACTACTCCAAAAATGTGAAGTAAATCGTGGATCTCTATCAGAAACAATGGATTTTGGCACACCATGAAGTCTGACCACTTCTTTAATGTAGAGATCTGCCATTTGATCATGTCGATAGGTCATTCGATAAGGAATAAAACAGGCAGATTTCGTCAACCTATCGATAATTACCCAAATAGCATCACAACCTCGGGATGATTTTGGTAATTTCGTTACAAAGTCCATAGAAATGTGATCCCACTTCCATTCAGGAATTGATAGACTCTGTAATAAACCAGCAGGTTTCTTCCTTTCAGCTTTCACCTGTTGGCAATTTAAACACTTCGAGATAAACTTTGTCACATCAGACTTCATTTGTTTCCACCAATACTGTTTCTTCAAATCGTTGTACATCTTTCCACCTCCAGGATGCACACTAAATCTACTTCTATGGGCTTCATTCAAAATCTGGTGTCTCAATTCTTCGACATCTGTAACAACAAGTCTGTTATTCACATATAGAATATCATCAGTACTCACTTTATATTCCGATGAATGTCCAGACTTAATCATCTCAACAGATTTCTTTGTATTCAAATCTTTCTTCTGTGCTTCTTTAATTCTAATCAACAATTCAAGTTCAGCACTTATAGCACAAATTCTCATCGGTTTCACCTCTGTTTCAAACAAATATCCAGAAATACAGCAATCTTCTATCAAACTAGATACACACATCGTAGTTAAGGACAATGCACAAATCTTCCTACTCAGGGCATCCGCTGCTGCATTGGATTTCCCTGGATAATACTTAATTTCACAATAAAAATCCTTCAATAAATCCAGCCATCTTCGCTGCCTCATATTCAATTCAGACTGTGAAAATAAATACTTCAAACTCTTGTGATCAGAAAAGATCTCAAATTTCTCACCATAAAGATAATGCCGCCATATCTTTAGTGCAAATACAATGGCTGCCAATTCAAGATCATGAATTGGATATCGGATTTCATGTGTTTTTAATTGTCTCGAGGCGTATGCAATCACATGTCCTCGTTGCATCAAAACACATCCTAATCCTTGGTGAGAAGCATCGCAATATACCACAAAATCCCCAGTACCTGAAGGAATTGTCAACACTGGTGCGGTAGTTAATCTCTTCTTTAGTTCAAGAAAACTGTTTTCACAAGCCTCTGACCAGACAAATGGTGCATTCTTCTTTGTAAATTGAGTTATAGGCTTTGCAATACTCGAATTCAAGATCATGAATTGGATATCGGATTTCATGTGTTTTTAATTGCTCGAGCGTATGCAATCACATGTCCTCGTTGCATCAAAACACATCCTAATCCTTGGTGAGAAGCATCGCAATATACCACAAAATCCCCAGTACCTGAAGGAATTGTCAACACTGGTGCGGTAGTTAATCTCTTCTTTAGTTCAAGAAAACTGTTTTCACAAGCCTCTGACCAGACAAATGGTGCATTCTTCTTTGTAAATTGAGTTATAGGCTTTGCAATACTCGAGAAATCTTGGATAAACCGTCGATAATACCCTGCAAGACCCATAAAACTTCGAATTTCTGGCACAGATGTTGTTCTAGGCCAATTAAGCACAACTTCTATTTTACTTGGATCAACAGAAATACCATTTCCAGAAATGATATGACCAAGAAATATCACTCTTTGTAGCCAATAGTTTAGCATATAATTTCTCATCTCTCAAAGTTTGCAAAACAGTTCTGAGATGGCTCGCATGATCGCACATAGTCTTAGAACAGATCAGAATGTCATCGATAAATATAATCACAAAATCATCAAGATATTTCTGAAATACCCTGTTCATCAAACTCATAAACACTGCTGGAGCATTTGTTAATCCAAACGGCATAACTAGGAACTCATAATGACCATACCTCGTTCGAAATGCAGTTTTTGATATATCTTCATCTCTAACTCTCAATTGATGATATCCGGATCTCAAATCAATCTTTGAATATACTGAAGAACCCTGCAACTGATCAAATAAATCATCTACTCGTGGTAAAGGGTATCGATTCTTTACCGTCGCTTTATTCAATTGCCGGTAGTCAATACATAACCTCATGGATCCATCTTTCTTTCGTACAAATAACACTGGAGCACCCCAAGGAGAAACACTTGGTCTAATATATCCTTTGGCCAGAAGATCTTCCAGCTGCTCCTTTAATTCTTTCAATTCAATTGGTGCCATTCGGTACGGTGCTTTTGATATCGGTTGTGTATCTGGCATCAATTCAATACTGAAATCTACCTCTCGATATGGAGGCAATCCTGGAATCTCTTCAGGAAAGAAATCAGCAAACTCACAAACTACTGGTATATCAACCAGCTTCGAGCTATTCTTCATCGCATCTACTGCGTAAATCAAAAATCCCCCTGCTCCTTTCTGTAATAACTTAGTCATAGAAATCACAGAAATCAAAGGAATCTTAGCTCGTGATCCCTTACCATAAAACTTCCATTCTTCAGCTTTCTCGGGTTTAAATCGAACCACTTTCTGAAAACAATCTACTGTTGCCCTGTACTTGGTTAACATATCTATGCCAACAATACAATCAAAATCAGACAACCCAAGCACAATACAATCAATCTCAATCTCATGCCCCTCAACCTGTAGGATACCATTCTTAATCGGTCTTACTGATAACATACCTCTTCCCAAAGGTGAAGAAATTGATACTACCTCAGTCAGGGATTCAATGGGCAACGAATGTGTCATCACAAAGTGATCAGAAATAAAGGTATGTGAAGCACCAGTATCAATTAGTACATAAGCAGGATAACCACAGAGATAGCAATTACCTGCAATCACATCATCAGGGGCTGCCTGTGCTTGCTCTTCAGTCAATGCAAACACCCGTGCTTGTTGTTTAGGAGGTTGGCTCACCGTTTGGCTTCCTCCTTGTCTATTCTGTGGTTGATTCTGTGGTTGTAATGAATGCACAGAAGATGCTTTTCGTTTTGGAGGTGGCAATGATCTCGATGCACTTGCATTCTGTGAATTTCCAGCACCACGTTGAGGGCAAATTATTGCAAAATGACCAGGTTGATTACAAATGCGACACAGGCCAAACACTCCTCTACACTGCTCTGTGTTGTGCTTGCCTCCACATTTAGTACAGTAATCACCAAATTTCTGTCCAGTTCCCAATTGTTTGAATTCGTTTGAACTGGAGGAGCTGCTGGTACCTGAACGTTTAAATTGTTTTCCTTTTCCTTTAATGAAGTTCTTCTTTCCACTACCGCTGCTTCCAGCATCAAAACGAGGGGGTGGTGGAATCTGTGGGTTTTCTGGTGCTGATTTGGCTGCTGCTGGCACAAATTGTGCTCTTCGTTGCCTTAGTAATCCAGCTTCTGCTCCTTTTGCGCGATTCAACGCATCGGCAAAAGTATTTGGTCGGCCAGTGTTCACCAAAGTGAACACATCAGGATTCAGCCCATTAATAAATTGATCAGCTTGTGCTTCATCGTTGATCGCAACGTGTGGAGAAAATTAAGCAAACTGGTAAATTTAGCAACATATTCTTCAATATTCAACTGCCCCTGTCTCAAGTTGGCAAACTCTGCCCCCTTATCCTTTTGATACGAAACAGGGAAGAGTCTTTGATAGAAAGTTGTTCGAAATACGGCCCAAGTAATCACAGTACCCTGATTCTCAAGCGCTTTCTTGGTTGCTATCCACCAGCTTTTACCAAGACCATGCAACTGGTGTACTATCAATTTTACCCGACGATCATCAGTATAATCAAGTGCTTCAAATAACTGTTCTATGTCTTCCAACCAGTTCTCACAGTCTATAGCATTTTCTGTCCCTGTCAAATTTGGTGGTTTAAAAGACTGAAATCGTTTTAGCAAGGTTTCCATCGGAGTAGCAGCTGCATTCATAGTATCAGTCGATGTACTACCATGCTCTTTTCGCGGAATATTTCCTGTCTGCCTGGTAGTTGTTCTTCGAGGAGGCATATCTAAAAATCAGAGAGATTTGTTCATAATTCATCATCATATCAATAACAAATCTCAGTCCCTCCTCTGATTAGCACACATCAATGTGCTACTTCTCAAGAGATCGAGTTCTTATTCATACTTCATTCAATACATGCTACAAATCACTTCGAAGAGCATGTAACTCGCATAATTCTTCGGTATACTCTTACCATTTAATCACAGGCATTAAGTGATATAAATTCAAGACAGTAAGACATATACCATACAAGCATGCATTGAATCATTTATAGAAGACGCAATCTACCCCACTCATCTAGATTCATAACTTAATGGTTAATTGGGCCCTGATACCACCTGTTGTGAGGCTCTCGGCTCACAATTAATCTTCTAATCTCATCTTATGGGCATTTTATTAGCGTCTAATTTAAACTTCGAATTTGAATGGTGAAATCTGGAAACATACTTTTTTTTTATAAGTTGGTCCCAAAAACTGGTCCTGGGTAACAATACAGAACTAGTTTTGCGCTTCAAACACTATTTATGTAGAAACAGAACAAAACAGTACAAGGAGTTATTACATGCTACGTTTGCTTAACACAAAATCTTACCAGCAGTAGCAATAGCAAAACCAGATTTCATCCTAACGCTAACTATATCAAGGCTATGCTAACAACAGATCTCTAGAAGTTCTTCATTTTAGCTCCTCATCTATGTAGTCAGCTCTCAATACCAATGCCCAACTCAATTCAGCTCTCGCCTACCTGTTGTCATGCACACACACAAAACAAAACAACAGCCGGATAACTCCGGTGAGAATCATCTTAGTATAATCAACAAATATATGCAGTAGAACATGTAACACATATCAATCAGTATCAGTTCTATGATGCAATGCAATGAATCTATCTCAGTTCGTCGTTCCAGAATTGATTCCATTTCACATCAACGCCATCAAGATTCGTAACCAATCTTGACATGGATATCCATCTATCGAAGTTAACTCCAACTTCGAAAATCAGGTCATCTCAGTCCTGGGCATTAGAATCAATTCATATTCTCTTCATGTTATGCAATATCATACAAATATAAAAGACCCACTACCTGTGATGGATCAACACATAAAACGACAGTTCTAATTCAAGAACAGTAACTACAGAGTATGTGATTTCATCGGGATAACTCAAGAAATAACATTCCTGAGTAATCTAATCCCTGACTCTCACTGTCAAATTATACCTTCGTTAATCTCTTCTAATTTTTCTTCGGTTCTCTTGCAATTGTTCCCAGTCATTCACAGAGTCAAATCCTGAAGTCTGTAGCAAGAGTTACAAGGATTTCGAATTCAATCCTATTTATAGACAACGGTCTCTGATTTTCTGCAGCATTTCCAATGTGTTCAATTCGAATTCCACGTGTCATGCTGAGTTCCACGTGTCATGCTGAGTCTTTATCTATCACCATAGGATAAACTCCCACCGCTTCGAAACCCAGCTCCTTCAATCAGTGCTTATAGTTTATCAACTTTTCTTCGTGACTCAAAGCAATTCTCACGACTGGTGTTAACTGTTAGAGTAGATGCCCAACTAGCCAATTTGTGGCGTGTGGGTTTATAGACTCTTGTATGAAACGATCTTTATATATGATATTCGCATTTAATAATGGCTTTATTTATTTTCATTTTGACTATAATGTTAACAATAGTGTTGGATAAAGATCTAGAATGCACCATAGTGTATGTTAGATGTGATAGTGGATATGACGGCTATCATGAAACACATCTAATAGTCACTGTGTATTCTGAACTCGTTCCTAGTCGATTGGGCCGTCAAAATGAGGATAAGGCCGCCCGAGATTGAGACTAGTATCTGTGATGCGAAGTACCGTGTTTCATTGGTAGGGAACATTGTGATGTTCTGAGCATGCAGATAGATAGTGACATGGTGATCTATCGAACTACCCTCGTTCGGACTTTCCAAGTGGTTACCATTTGTCGAGTGGATAAGTCCGAGGTCTTGGTTGTACTGATTAGTACTCACGACTCGAAACGTCATTGAGACTCTACATGATAGGCGTCTCACTTTGACTCGTTTTCCGACTCACTTGGGGTCATTAGGTGGCGGGATTGGGTGAGACCCCGATGCATGTAGGAGTCGATGCTTCGTTGTCGAGGATTCACCGCTCGCTTACATTCGTGGATATCCTATGCTATCTGAGGGGATATAGTGTATAAATCTCTGGCCAGAGTACTAGAAGTGTCTTAGGTAAATGAGTTTACCTAGTTACACTCGCGATGTCACTATTCGATCTCCAAGATGTATGCATAGCTATCGGATCTCTAGCGACTCTCTATTTACCAATGGTCGTTATTCTGATCGGGATATATGTGTTGAAAGGACTGTACTGTACGCTAACCACGACCAACTGGTTCTTGCAGGCACTATCAGTGATACCTAGGGGATCATGGCGCGATGTTGCTAGGCGCTTTACCATGATCCGTTGGGCAAGTCCGAAATTATGATTTCGGAGCCGCAATGGTTGCGGGCCCACGGCTAGCTGTATCCCTGAACCATTGAGGGTCACACAAGTACTGGATTCATGATTCCCGCACGGAAACTGAGCTCAATGTGTTGAGCATATGAGGAGAATTTTAGGGAGTGCGACTTCCTAAAAGTCAACAGGGGTCAAATTGCGATTTCCCGCTGTTGAGTGGCAAAACTGTCATTTTGGACTAAGTAATCTGAAAAATTGATTTCGCATCATAATACTCAGTTTTGGAAACTGTGTATATCGGTCCGATCAGATCGTCGATCTGAGTTATGATGAAGTCACGCTAATAGGGATGAACCGAATGTTCATACGTTGGACTAGGCCCGCCCCAGGTCCAATGCGCCGGTTCAAGCCCATCACACCTATACTTAGTCTTGAGCCTAGGGTTGCATAACACAACTCACACAAACCCTAGACTCCCTAGTTGGCCTCCGCCCCCTCCTCTAAAGCCTCACGCCGCCTTGCGCCTTGCGCCTTGCGCCGCCGTGTGCCGCCGCCGTCCGCCGCCCGCTTCGTGATCGGACTTGTTTCGATCACCGCGACGAGGTGATTCCGTCCGTGGCAAATCCATCAGCTTTCTAGTGCAGGCTGATTGGAGGAAGATTGAATCAGGTCTTGGACCTGATTGACGATCTACCGCCGTCTACAGTTTGAAGTGCCGGTTTCCTCGAGAAACTGGTCGGAGCCAGGCGCCTAGACGCCAGCAAGGTAAATATCTACGAACACCCTATGAATGTTTTTAGATTATATCAAATGTATTGAACACTTTCCGGGCAAATTTTGTTCTTCCGCTGCGCCCCGGGAAGTGGGATCCGGATGCGCCACCCCTATCCCAACAGTGGTATCAGAGCCAAGGCTCGGATCCTTCAATACATCGTTGCCTGAATTGTATCGATTTCAATTGTTTCAAAATCTAAATTTTTGAGAATCGGCCGCGGCGCCGCCGCACATGGCCGCGCCCCACTACACGCGATCACATGCGCGCCGGCCGCGCATGGCGGCCAATTTCCTACTGCTGCCTCGCGCGATGGTCGCGCGCATGGAGGCCGATCACCAGTTGCTGCTTCGCGCATGATCGCGCGACGAAGGGCAAGAAGTGGCCAGCGGCCAAGCGCAAACTGTTGCACGATGAACGGCCTGCTGTGCGCCACCCTTGGCGCATGGCTGCGCGCCGTGATTGGCCACGATGCGGCAGGCGGCCGCACGCTACATGGTGGCGGCGGCCGCACGGCCGTGATTTCCGACAGACTGTTGCGATGGCTGATTTTTCCTTCTAGGTTTTGTTCGGGCCTGTCCCGGGCAGCCCATGAAGTTTTCGGGCCGATATTTGATATCGGGCCGATTTTGGTCGATTTTGAAATTTTGAGATTTTTTGGCCGAAAATTGTTTTAAGCCCAATATGATGCAATTAAACTTGCAAAATATGATTTTAATTGTGAAATATGATTTTATAATTAAAATATGATTTTGTTGATTAAAATATGATTTTATCGACAAAATGCGATTTTATTATAAAATGCGATTTTATGATTAAAATATGATTTTGTGGTAAATAATTTGATTATTTAATTTTATGCATATTAATTAGATTGATTGCATGTTTGGGATGATCGAGAGCCGTGCCCAATGTGTTAGGTGTATGCTTTAGGTTTTGCGATTTCGGTTGTA
>KV011970.1:6560-18878 GCA_001598015.1 Dorcoceras hygrometricum | reverse complement strand
TGAAAGTAAATAATGCCATATAAAAGAATGCGAATATCATACATAAAGATCGTTTGTACAAGAGTCAATGAAAACCCACACGCCACAAGTTGGCTAGTTGGGCATCTACTCTAACAATACCTTCCGAGGAGGAAGAAGGGGAGACGTAGGACATTGAAGTCCGAACTTCCAGAAACAAATCTTTGATCCTTTACTTTTACTTTACGCACTTACATATTATTTATTGCTTACTGTTCACAAACCAATTGGCCTTTTTCCGCACAAATATTGTTGGCCGAGAAGTTTGCATAAAACTAAGATCCAAACTTTTAAAATAATTTTGAAATAGAAAAATCGAAGGAGTTCAATCAACCCCCCCCTTCTGAACTCCTGTTTACTTAGTGATCCTATTTCTGGGACCATCAGTAGTCGTCGGTAAAGGTGATGAAGTATGTGTGACCGTACATAAGGCCAATGCTAAGTGGGCCACACACATCATTATGGATCAAATCCAATAGGCCTTGAGCACGCTCAGGCTTGCCCTTGAAGGGTTGTTTAGTCATCTTTCCCGTGAGACAAGATTCACAAGTCGGTAGGGAGTTAATGTCTGACAAATCAAACATGTCACTCCTAACTAATTTGTTCATCCTACTTAGGGAAATATGACCTAGCCTAGCGTGCCAAAGTTGTGCTGGGTTCAAGTTATCGTGTTTCCGTTTAATCGTTGTTGTGTGTGTTTCGACATCGCGAGTTGGAACGTCTTTTAATTTTAAGGTGTACAAATCATTTTCACGTTCTCCAATTCCAATTAAACATTCATTCTTGTATATATTGCAAATCGAATTAGCAAAAACACAAGAATATCCATCACTATCAAGCATAGAAATAGAAATAATGTTCTTTATTAATTCGGGAACAAATAAAACGTTTCTCAATAACAACTTAAAATTTGTAGACAGAAATAAATAAACATCTCCTATATCTACTGCAGCAACCCTTTCTCCATTACCCAGCCTCAAGTGGGTCTCACCCTCTCTAAGACATCGGCTTCTTGTCATCACCTGCAAATCATTACAGATATGATATCCACATCCGGTATCAAGTACCCAAGAAGTCGAATTAAGAGACATATTTATTTCGATATAGAACATACCTTTTGCAGTTCGCAACTGCTCGAGGTACTCCTTGCAGTTCCTCCTCCAATGCCCAGGCTTGTGGCAGTGGTGGCAAACATTCTCAGTCTTGTTTGGCTTGGAAGCCTTTGCCTTGGGCTTCTTGGTGGGCTTTTCCTCCTTCGCAGGGGCAGAACGCTTCTTACCCTTGCGTTTGGGCCCCTTCTTCGCAGAGGAAGAAGAGCCCATAAGTAGGACGGGCTTGTCCTTCTTTATGGTCCCTTCAAACACTACAAGCATGTTCACCACCTCTTCAAGGGTGGCTTCCAGCTTGTTCATGTTGAAGTTGACCACAAAGGGGTCGAATGCAGCGGGAAGTGAGAGGAGAAGCAAATCCACAGACAGCTCGTGTGGAAGTGTGATATCAAGGCCCACCAACGTTTCAATGAGCCCAATCATACGAACCCCATGCTCGCGGACCGAAGTCCCATCGCGCATGCGGCACGTCATAAGCTCCTTGACAGTGGTGACCCTCGCATGTCGAGAGTTCTCCCCATACAGCTCTTTGAGATGAAGATGTATGTCAGCAGCATACACCGTCTTCTCGAAGCGCCGTTGCATTTCGTTGGACATCGATGCCATCACATAGCATCGAGTCTTAAGCTCGTCGTCCCACCATTTGTTAAGCTTAGTCAGATCCTCAGGGCTGATATCAGCAGGGGCTTCCTTTGGAGGGCTCTTCTCTAACGTGTAGAGAAGTTTCTCCGAAGCCAATACAATATTGAGGTTTCGAAGCCAGTCTTGGTAGTTCAGACCAATGAACTTGTTGCTATCCAGTATAGCAGCGAGTGGGTTTTTGATCGAAGACAATTTATAAGCAGTTTATACTGAAAAGAAAAACAGACATGCATCACTAACTATATATGAAAAACGCTAAGACATAAAACAAGGTCATTTATTTTTATGAATTACCCTCCCACTATTTTAACGACTTCACCACCCTCTAATGAAATCGAGAAAACAAGTTTCCTTAGTGGGTACACAGAGTCCAATCAAGCGATCATGGTCCCGAATAATATCAGACAACCATGACCCTCAAAAGGTAGAGTCCAATTGCAACCGGTGCAACCTCCATGTATTTACCTCACGTCCAGTAAGGGCCCAATAATATGACGTCGATTACTATCACGTGTCAAGATGTCCCATCAATGTCGAATTGTGAAGGACGATCCCCTTAACGTCCCCAATAATATGAGCCAACGTTAAAGGGAGTTCCAACCAACTCACAACAAGTGTCAATGACGTGCACAGCTTTCCGGCATACATAACCCCCTCAATAATATGAGCCGGGCCATTTATACGGGTAGCATCGACGTACACTCATTGTTTATGGAATGTAGGAGAATTTAAACAAATTTAAATTTCATTGGTTTATCGAATAAAGTTTTAATCTTGATATCAGTTTTAAATCATATTTAAAATGAGGGATTTTATTTTTGAAAAATATGGTCTCATAAATATTAAATCAAAATTTAACATGCGGATTCAACTTATATATATCGAATATACATAAACTTTTGGGATGATAGATCGCGAGAGCTATGCGGTCCGTGGTACGCCGGACGGCGGCGCACGCCTTGCGAGAAGCGTGCGGAAGCTACAGTGCCTGCGTGCGGCGGCTACAGTGCCTCCGTGCGGCCGCTACAGTGCCGCCGTGCCCCCTTTTTTTTTTTATTTTCGAAAATTTGTGATTTGATGCAATAAGTCACAATAATGTATTGAAGGATCTGAGCCTTGGCTCTGATACCACTGTTGGCGACAATGACGGATCCGGATCCCGTTTCCCGGGGGCGCAGTGGAAGTTTAAAATTGCCCCGAAAAACGTTCAATACATCAAATCAATTCAATAAACCATACATAGGATGTTTATCGAATGTTACCTTGCTGGCGTCTAAGCGCCTGGCTCCAACAAAATTCACAGGGAATATGGCTCTTCAAATGTAGGCGACAGTAGATCCTCCTAATCAGGTCCACGACCGAAAACACGAGTCCTTCGTCAGTCTGCACTAGAAGATCTGACGAATTCACCATGGACGGAATCTCCTCATCACGCTGATCGGAACAAGTCCGACCACGTGAAAAATCGGGCGACGGCGGCGGCAGCCGGCTAGCGGCGGCGGCGAGGTGTGGAAGAGAGGGTGGGGCGGCTACTTGGAGGCTAGGGTTGTATCAAAGTGTGTTCTAGTTGTAGCCATAGGTCTAATTTAATAAATAAGTGATGGGCTTGAACCGGCCCAATGGACTTGGGTCCGGCCCAATGGACTTGGGTCAGGCCCAGGTCCATATGAACATTCGGTTCATTTCCATCACTGTGGTTTCATCATAACTCCGATCGACGATCAGATCAGACCGATCGACTCAGTTTCCAAAACTGAATATTATGATGTGAAAACAATTTTTCAGACCACCTAGATCAAAATAGCAGTTTAGCCCCGCAACTTTGGGAAATCGCAATTTGACCCCTGTTGACTTTTAGGAAATCGCATTCCCTAAAATCCTCCTCCTATGCTCAACACATTGAGCTCAGTTTCCGTGCGGGAATCGTGAATCCAGTACTTGTGTGACCCTCAATGGTTCAGGGATACAGCTAGCCATGGGCCCACAACCATTGTGACTTCGAAATCACAATCTCGGACTTGCCCAACTGATCATGGTAAAGAGCCTAGCAACATCGCGCCATGACCCCCTAGGTATCACTGATAGTGCCTGCAAGAACCAGTTGGTCATGGTTAGCGTACAGTACGGTCCTTTCAACACATATATCCCGATCAGATCAACGACCATTGGTAAATCGAGAGTCGCTAGAGATCCGATAACTATGCATACGTCTTGGAGATTAAATAGTGACATCGCGAGTATTACTAGGCAAACCCATTTACCTAAAACACGTCCAGTACTCTGGCCAGAGATTTATAAACTATTATCCCCTCAGATAGCATAGGATATCCACGCATGAAAGCGAGCGGTGAATCCTCGACAACGAAGCATCGACTCCTACATGCATCGGGACCTCACCCAATCCCGCCACCTAATGAACCCAAGTGAGTCGGTAAATGGGTCAAAGTGAGGCGCCTATCATGTAGAGTCTCAATGACGTTTCGAGTAGTGAGGACTAATCTGTACAACCAAGACCTCGGACTTATCCACTCGACAAATGGTAACCACTTGGAAAGTTCGAACGAGGGTAGTTCGATAGATCACCAGGTCACTATCCATCTGCATGCTCATACATCACAATGTTCCCTACCAATGAAACATGGTACTTCACATCGCAGATGCTATCCTCGACAACGAAGCATCGACTCCTACATGCATCGGGACCTCACCCAATCCCGCACCTAATGAACCCAAGTGAGTCGGTAAATGGGTCAAAGTGAGGCGCCTATCATGTAGAGTCTCAATGACGTTTCGAGTAGTGAGGACTAATCTGTACAACCAAGACCTCGGACTTATCCACTCGACAAATGGTAACCACTTGGAAAGTTCGAACGAGGGTAGTTCGATAGATCACCAGGTCACTATCCATCTGCATGCTCATAACATCACAATGTTCCCTACCAATGAAACATGGTACTTCACATCGCAGATGCTAGTCTCAAGCTCGGGCGGCCTTATCATCATTTTGACGGCCCAATCGACTAGGAATGGGTTCAGAATACACAGTGACTATTAGATGTGTTTCATGATAGCCATCATATCCACTATCACATCTAACATACACTATGGTGCATTTTAGGTCTTTATCCAACACAATTGTTAACATTATAACATAATGAAAATAAAGAATGCCATTAAGAAATGCGTATTTCATAAATAAAGATCGTTATACACAAGAGTCAATAAAACTCACACGCCACAAGTTGGCTAGTTGGGCATATACTCTAACAAGAACGTCTCGTAGATTCCTAGGTTTTTGCGATTGGCTAGCTACTATCGACGCTTCATTGAGGGATTTTCTAGTATAGCTAAGACTATGACACAATTGACCCAGAAGGATAAGAGATTTTTTTGGATGGAACAATTGCTCAAGGAGAAGCTTACTACAGCGCCAGTGTTGGCTTTACCTTCAGGTTCAGGAGGTTTTGTAGTATGTTCTGATGCTTCTGTTAGTGGATTGGGTTGTGTTATGATGCAGAATGGTCGAGTCATTGCGTAGGCTTGCGGCCATTTGAAACCCCATAAGACTCGATACCCAGTTCACGACTTGGAGTTGGCAGCCGTTGTCTTTGCCTTGAAGATTTGGTGCCACTATATCTATGGCGAACAGTTTGTGGTATATACTGACCACAAGGGTCTTCAGTATCTCTTCTCCCAGTCCGACTTCAATATGAGGCAGCGTAGATGGATGGAGCTGCTCAAGGATTTCGATGCGAGATTCAGTATCAACCTGGGAAGGTGAATGTGGTTGCTGATGCACTTAGCAGGAAAGCTCAAGTGGCGATGCTTGCATCGCTAAATATCCCAAAGGTACATGAACATCTGAGCACTACTGGTTGGCGTTTTTACCCAGGTGATGATTACGTTGTGGGGTCATATTTTCAAGTCGAGCCACATATTGTTTCGGACCATAGGGCATCCCAGAGAACTGACCCCTATATCCATGAGTTGAAGTTGAAAACTCAAGATGGACAGTTGGAGGATTACTCTATTGCATCTGATGGTTGTTTGAAGTTTCGGGGCAGAGTAGTAGTGCCTAACCTGATTGATTTGAGGGAAATGATCTTAAGAGAAGCTCACTGTAGTCGTTATAGTGTCCATCCTGGTACAAGGAAGATGTACCATGCCTTAAAACCGCACTATTGGTGGGCAGGTTTGAAGAAAGATATTGCTGATTTTGTTGCTCGTTGTCTAAATGGTCAGCAAGTCAAGGCGGAAAGGATGAGACCTGGAGGACTATTACAGAGTTTAGAGGTGCCCCAATGGAATTGGGAGCATGTAGCTATGGATTTTGTGACCCATTTGCCTCGTTCCAGCCGAGGATGTGATGTTGTTCCGATAGTAATTGATATACTTTCAAAGTCATCTCACTTCATTCCCTACAATATGACGAATTCCTTGAAGAAAATGGCAAAACTGTACATTGATTTCGTAGTTCTATTGCATGGAGTGCATGTATCCATAGTTTCAGATAGAGCTCGAAGGTTTACTTACAGATTTTGGAAGAGTTTACAAGTAGCCTTAGGCACCAGATTGGCTATAAGTACAACCTATCATCCCAAATCGATGGTCAGTCTGAGAGGACTATACAGACTTTGGAGGATATGCTATGAGCTGTTGTCTTGGATTTCGGTGGTAGCTGGCAGGATTCGTTGTCGCTGATGGAATTTTCGTACAATAACAGCTACCAATTAACGATTGGAATGGCACCATTTGAAGCATTGTACGGTAGGAAGTGCAGTCGCCAATCTATTGGGAAGAAGTGAGAGAAACAGCTCAGGAACAAGACCAACTCCTTAGTGATGGTCCAGTGGAGCAAGCATGGAAGGGAAGAAACTACGTGGGAGTTATAGGAGAAGATGCAACATGAGTGGCCTCATTTGTTTCAATATTCACCTTACTCGTTTCTCTACATAGATTTCTGGATGTGTTATTGTTTTCCTAGTTATCTTGAACTTTGGGTAGCTGTGCTGTGAATTTTTAGAACTGTTATGTTGGTTCAATATTTTGTGTTCTCGGTTTTGTCTATGGTGTTGGTGTTAGATCTGTTTGATTTCGAGGATGAAATTCATTCCCAGTGGGGGAGAGATGTGAGAACCAAGAGATTTGAGATAATAATCGAGATAGCTGAAATGGTTCGGCGAAACCAGATCTGGCGAGAGCTGTTCGGTGCATGGAAAAACACTGAGTTAGTTTCGTAGAAGGGTCTGGGTTGGATAAATAATCTGGTTTGAACTGGATGGTTGGATGTGTATAAATAGTCGTCGCAAGATATTTCGAGTTGATAGTGGAGCGACGTCGTTTTTGAGAAACCAGATTTGAGGGGTGAAATCTGGAAGTACTGTATAGATCGGCCTGGTTCGAGGGTTTAGTGTAGAGCGACGCGGTTCATGGGAATCGTCTTATGTAAGATCTGAAGGTGTGCGCGAGTGGTATGTTCTAGATGTGAGATCTGGGGGAAACTGTATCTGTGTAGCGGGTGTGAGGAGCTGGGTGCACCTGCTGGTTCAGCAGAGAATTGGATTGTGGTGCGACGCCGTTTTGAGAAACAGATTTGGTTATGAGATGGTTTATGTATGCGCGGGATTGTCTATACCAGCTGTGGGAGAGAAGGCAGTGAGCTGGTCGTTTTGAGTGGACTTCTATGCGACGTCGTTTGGAGGAGTCCAAATCTGGTATAGCGTAGAGTCCAGATCTGGTATAGTACTCACATCTGAGTTGGTACCAGCTGTGAGCCTCGAGTTGTCGGTGGCTACTGTTCACCAGATTTCAGCAGATTTGAGTTATATAAATAGAGGACTTTGACTATGTGTACGCCATTGCTTTCAACACTTAGAAATATCTACCCCGTAAACATACCCTCTACTGTAGCGAAACCCTTAGTGTTCGCCGTAGTCTATTTCTTCCGATTGTCGACGGTAGACAACTCCGATGGGAGCAAGATTGGTAGCGTTGAGTCCCCTTGTCAAGACGCTTCAATTACTACCTCTTTTGGAGACTTTGGTGAGCTAGGAGAAGAACGTGCAGAAGCTACAGTGTGTTATCTGTTCGCGTTCCGACCGATTCGTTCTTCCGTTCAGGGTCAGATCTGAGTTACTCGGGACTCCTCGGTGTGGTAATTGTAGCACAGTAACTGAGGTACGGATGTGAGCTTGTATTACGGCTTTGGGATAAGCATGAATATATTTTATATTTTCTAGTGTGTTGTGGAGTGTGTATGCTATCGTATTGATTTTGCTTACTGTTGCTCTGTGCTGGTCATTGTAAGTTATTGTTGTGCATACATGCATTTTCCCTTTTGAGCTCATATCTTGTTAGCCGTCTGCTGTTGTGATAACCCATATGTACCAGGATGCTTGTATAGAGGATGAGAGGCAATACCGTGCTCCTCATCTTCCTGCTGATCTAGTTGTTAGCCGCTATGAGACGAGTAGATAGCTACCACGCTCTCATGAGCTTTGGCAACAGCAGGTTGAGTAATCTGGTTTATTCTCTGGTACAGTGTGTCGAGACGAGTGGATAGCTACCATGCTCGCACACACCTCGTGGCCACTTTCTTTCTTGTGATCTGTTGACAGCTGTTGAGATGGTTCTTCGAGCTCATTTGTCTTCCTGTTCGTTTGTAGCCTGTTGCCTTTGCATTCTGCTGTTCTCATGCATAGCACGTTCATGCAATGAACCAAGAATAAGCCATATTAAAACTCTTCAAATTTGCCTTTTTAATTTCCATTTTAATTCATAATTTAGCAGCCATGGACATTTAAATATTTTATCCCAATTTTTAAAGCGTCCACACAATGAAGTATCTTTCAGAATGTAGTGAGAATAACTTTGTACCAAACACAAGCACATGAATTTGAATTTTCAAAACTCAAACCATCAGCCAACCATCAACACTTGTAACCGTCAAATTAAGGAGGTATAATTGCAAATAAGATGCAACATATAATGCATAAATGTGTGCTAGACAACCAGCACTTGTATCAGCAAATTTAAGGCCATTAAACTAGATATTATGGCGTAGATACGTGTGTCCATTAACCTACCCCTATTTTGCACCTATAAATAGAGCCAAATGGAGGAAGATTCATACATCACATCTGATTTCTTGAAGTAAATATCTACTTTATAGTGTAAAAAATTCAATCACGTAAACATATGCATGATTGTATGTGTTTCAAATGATTTAATGGTTGAGATTATTAAATATTAACTATGATTTAATTATGAGAAACGTGTTTCCTGGTATTGTGATGTTTCAGGTGAATATTCGAACTCGAGTAACAGAAAGAAAATCGGGGACGTCAGAGGTGAACTTTTAAATGTCCTTAAAATTATTTTATAGAGATTAGGGGATAAAAATATATTTTTGGGTGCTATATCTATTTAAACGTTTTTTCATGCAATTGAGCAGGTAAGTGTAAATCATAATTTTTGAACATCAATGTTTCGAATCTTAAGCCATGAAAATAAATGCTATAAGTGAGTGCGATTAGGTTTAATTGGGCTTAAGAGTGGGTATTAATTTAATGTGTAACCGTCGGAAACAATATACAAAATATATGTAAAATTTCCCTAGGTTTGTAGGCCATAATTCACGTGAAACATTCTTCCATTACCAAAACAGCTGCCATTCTCCCCTCTCCCCTTCATAATTTTCGAAGCACAATGTAACGTCCGATAATCAATATCCAAATTGCATACTTTGTATTATTATTTTTTTAATATTATTAATCTTATTACTTGATTTTACTGTTTAAAGTGTTTGAACTATCTATTGACAAGTTTCTTTTAGAATACTATTGACTTTATTATGCAAGGCCAGAAAGGAAAAGATGAGAATACATAGGTAAAACGATGTTTATAAAATTGTTCCTGAAGCTCACTTAACCTCGCGAACCCCCCTTCCTTTTTCACTATACTACAAGCTCCCGCATTGTCTTGGTAGTAAGTTATACTTTTGAGGCAAGTACTGTGAGACCCAAAAGTTTAGAAAGATTAATTGAGTTAATTAATCGGGTTAAGTATAGATCAGATTTGGCTTGAACAAATCTGGGATGAGCCAGCTTTGAGTTGGTATGCATAGCTTAGTTATCGGGTCCGTATAAGTCCTTGAAACAGATCTGTAAAGTTGGAGAATTTCCACGGGAACTGATCAGATGTGAGTGTTGGTCAGCGCTGGGTGATCGCGCTCAGTTTTGGTGATGGAATCTGGTATCGCAGGCGTTCAGAGGTGAGCCAGCGTGATTGCTGTGGCGAGTAACTAAACTACGTCGTTTGGATTAGTTGGAATGACAACGTTTGGTAGTGGGCGAGATTCAGATTTGAGTAGCGTTGGTCTTCAGATTTCGATAGGATTTGAGTGTTGCGATGCGACGCGTTTAGTATTTCAGATTCGAGTAGCAGGTGAGGTGTCCAGATGCGACAATAGATACTGTGCGACGTCGTTTAGGCAAGTCAGGATCTGTTTCGACGTAGAGCCAGATCTGATGTAAGATTCAGATCCGTGTGGGAAATCAGTTTGAGGCGTAAGTGTCGATGGATTCTGTTCTTCAGATTTGAGCAGATTTGACCTTTAAATAAAGGACTTTGACTTCGTTCTTTAGTATTCAGCTTCGACACTTAGAATATTTGTCAGGCCCGTGCTAATTACTAACAATGAACTTATAATAAGCGCATAAACACGGAAGCTTAAAATCAGGGCTTAAAAATTTTTCGAAATACAATGGGCCTGAACTTCAAATCATACATTCAAAATATTTAATACTCAAAATATGAGTTAACTCAAACTCATACAACAAGTAACCACATAAAATCAATTCAAAATACAGATCCCCAATACATGATAACACGGGGCATCCCCCGGTTCAATACATAACATAAATAGACTGGGACTCAGGGACGCGGGGATCGACCAGATGAACTTCCACTCTGCCCAGCTAGGTTACCTGAAACTCCTGCAAATGGGCAACGCAGACGCAAACAACAAAAGCAAGAAAACAAGTACGAGGTCAAGCCTCAGTACGAAGAGCTATCAAAGCAGATAAACATGCAACATGCTATAAATCAATGCTATGAATGCATGAGGCTGTCAAAGGAAATCAGTCAGCTAGACCGGTGTAACAACCGGCAAATCATATCATCACGCCTCTATACCACGGTCTATCAACCGGGAAATCATCGGTCCGTGATCATCGGGGCCCGTCAGCCCATCACAGCTCGACGGTAGACACTCGTATCCGGTAGTCACCGCTCCGACGATAGCGTTGGAATTTTCGGGCATGACCCAACAGTCGGCCAGTCACAACGTGGCACCCAAATCAGGTTATCAAATCAAATCTGTAAATCAGGCTCAAGATGTATGCATGAATGCCATTCAATATCCATGCTCAATACATAATATGCCTAAACGTAAAACAGTATACACATTCAATCAAAACAGTAACTGAATCACGTAAGCACATATCAGTAAAGCCACAGATTTCACAACATCGAATTATAGCCATGCCCAAGCTCAAAACTGCTAAGAGCTGCTCAATTCGTACCTTCCTTCTTCGAATTACCTAACAGATTTCTCCTGGCTCAATTCATGCAGCAGGAACTTCCTTGAAGCTGGAATCTGTTACAACATAGCTAATATCTTAGCTCAATTCAGCTACACAATCACGCTAATCCTACGGCCAGAAGCATACTTCGATCCTACACTTCAACGCAGGCATTAACTACTAAAAACCGAGCTCAAACTACAAGAAATGCTCACCCAAAAGCTCAAAAGAAACCACTGCTGAATCTGCTCAACGAAACCAGCAATTCACGAACGAGCAGGGCCTACGGGATTTCTCAACTCGTCGCTCCTAGCTTCCAAACTAGTATCAATGGAAAGAGCAAGTCTCAAGGAGTCCAGCGCCACCAAGAACGTCAAAAACAAAGTCTGGACGCGATGGAAATCGGCGGTGGAAAGTCACGGTGAACAGTAGCTCGACGAGGGTTTGGAGAAGAAGAGATAAGAAATAACTGGCTCAAAAAAATTCTAAGTGTCGATCAACACTTCTATAAATACCTCTTAAATCCTCGCCTGCTGATTCATTAAAATCAATCGAAGTGTCCAGCGGAAGTCTATCAGCAGCAGCCCTCTCTTTTCCTTTCGTTAAATTCAGCAGCAACGACCAAATAAGCAATCACACGTAAACACTTCGAAACGACACCGTTCCAACTTATCAAAACGACGTCGTAGCAAACACCAGCTGACAACAGCTCTCGCAAGCAAAACGACCAAGAGCTGGTAACAGCTCTCTCTTCAAAACCAATCCATCTGCTGGTCGCGTGAAGTCACTCAAAACGCGACACATCTACTAATCCAAACGACGTCACTTTAGTACGTAAACATTGCTACCAACAGCTGATCTCTCAAACGAAAAGCTCAAAACACAGCGTTTCAACTAATTCAAACGACGCCGCTTCCCAACATTAAAGTATTTGCGCGCCTGCTGGTCAGCAGCAACCATCACAA